>MNCI01028458.1:0-10152 GCA_015680685.1 Gnetum montanum | reverse complement strand
GGTATTGCTAAAACTTAGAAAATTGAAGATTGTTCAAAACTTTTTTTTCTGGAAAATCATTTGGAGGTTTGGCTATTTATATTTAGAATTTCATTCCTTAACAAGTTTAAATACAAAAGGTAGATGAATATAATTGGTATGTTTGGCAAAAAATATTATAACAAAAAATGTTTTTATTCCTAACTATTTGCTATTTTGTTTCGAGAGATGCCACTCTCTATGAATGAGAAGGTTTATCAGGGGATTTTCCCTTCAAATTCCTTAACAATAATGTTGCTAGTTTTATTCAAAGAGAATAATTATCTTTTTGGTGATTTTAACACTAGAATTAGTTTTGATTAAGTGGAGTCTAACCAAAAGCAACAATGTTGATAACTTCCTAAAAGAAGAACTCTTCATTAGAAATCATAGTTTGGACTTTAAACCCATTGGTACCTAAGTTGTCACTAGATTTTCTAGGTGGGCACCTAATAACCTATCTACTTTACTAGTTCATGCCCTTGTGCATTGCTCCACTAGTAACTTGTGATATAACAATACCTTAAACCATTATCACTAGTTGAAAATCTATAGTTTCTTGATTTATTGCTATCTCTTATCAACAATTTGTAGCATTTCAATTAGTTGACTCATTTTCTCAACAAATCCAAGTCCTTATAATTACTAGAAAAATAGCAAATTCTTCCTGCAAACACTTTAACAAATAAATGATGTAAGGGAATAAATACCAACATGGAAAGAAAAAGTACCCAATAATTGTTGAACAAAATAGTGGATAATAGAGAAAAGAATGGATTCTTTGCATAAATGTATCTTCAGAAATGTTGAGATAGTAAAACACAACACTCTAGGTAGGACATAAGAAGGAAATTTTCTTTTTAGAAGAAACAGATGTTTCCCTTGCAGCAAAATCCTAAATCTAGTCATGCTCCTTGCTTCCCACTGTCATATGCTCATAGAAAAGCCAATAGAATACATGGGATTAAATCACAAGGTAGGTTACTTATAGGCAAATGGGTAGAGTTAAGGTTGCACATCTCTTTAAACCATAACATTTTCAAAAAAAGAAAATGAAATAAATTAAACAAAGTTTAGTTGTGTACTAGTGCCCTCTTCCAAAAATATATGTTAACGTAGCTTTAGCGTAGTCAAAAATGAAAAATAATATTCCTAACTATTGCATCAACTCT
The DNA here is from genome assembly GCA_015680685.1 of Gnetum montanum. Lineage (NCBI taxonomy): Eukaryota > Viridiplantae > Streptophyta > Gnetopsida > Gnetales > Gnetaceae > Gnetum > Gnetum montanum. The sequence continues at coordinate 8,962 of MNCI01028458.1, read as the reverse complement.
AATAATTATTTAAAAAAACATCAACAATGAAACTTGCATTGAACCATTTAACTAATAGTGAAGGAACCATGACATAAAGACATCAAAAATTAATGTTAACTTGCAAATCAAAGGGCATCATAATGTTTAAGAGACACAAGAACATGACTCATAGAAAACATAACATCATCAGTCATCCTAAGTCTTAACACTAAGTTATAATAGTTAATTAAAGTAAGAGTAATATACCAAGGAATACGATCTTTAACTTTGGTGAATGCTTGTTTAATTGTATGGACCTATAGAAAAGGGCCCACCCTAAGTGAAGCCACATGCAATTATAGGAAAATTTTGGAACCCTTCATCCAAACAATAGCCTATGTACCCATGAGGTTCTACAAGGTGCTGCAAAATGATGAGAACAAGGCACTTATTGTATACATGCATGATTCATGCTTCCTGAATTACATGCATTCCTTTCCATAGTTAGGGCCTAGGGGCTAATTTTACTCTATAGGTAGGTCTTCATGATGCATTCTTACGCATGAAGGAGAGATAACTTCACAACAATACTTTCTTTATTTATTTATTTTATGAAATGGATCTCGTGCATCAAGGAAATAAATAGGGAGGCTAAGAGAAATACTGCAGAAACTGTAAAATAGAAACACTATTAAACAGAAAGTAATAGAAAGCTCAAAGCATTGCATAACGTTTGTTGTGACACAAAACATTTTCAGGGACTTTCACCCCTCATCAGTGTGTTTAGGCAATGCGGCCATGCAGTCGAAGCTGCAAAGGCAAGGGAATGAGCATGCCAGTACATGTATAAATAGTGTCCCAACTTCAAAATTTGAAACTCCTGCTCATTAAAATTTAAGCAGATCCCACTTGTCAAAGGCAAGATGGGGGTGGGACAATGTACTAACAAAACTGTTACAAAGTAGTATTTCAAGGCGAACATGAAACATTGAAAAGATCAGATCTACAGGCAAAGCCAAAGGGTGCAAAGGGTTTAGGGGAACCCTAATGTTTTAATGGTGGACATGAGTGGTCCGACACCAGAGAATGTCATGCACGCAGAAGTTCGGCTGAAAAATAGCAACGAACAAGATCTTCAACAGTAACGGAGCGACGAGCTACAACGACGCTGGAGAAGAAACAACCAGAGGTTGTGAAGAAGCTGAAGAAAATAGCTTCAGAAGAAACCATAACCAAGAAGACCAACGTAAGCAGGGTGGTTGTCAAAACACGAATCAAGAAGAAACATGTTGTGGTCTGCATAATCCTGCAATGTGATCAAAACTTGTGAAGAACCTACAAAACGATTAAAACCTAACCAAAAACAAAAAAATCTAAAAATGGTTAGAATCCAAGGAACAGCGAAAGACGCTGCCAGGCAAGGCTCTGCAATTCCAAGGCAACGAGATAAAGAGAAACTTTTACAAATTTTATGAAATGGATCTCGTGCATCAAGGAAAAGAACAGGGAGGCTAAAAGAAATATTGCAGAAACTGTAAAACAGAAACACTGTTAAACAGAGAGTAATAGAAATCTCAAAGCATTGCACAACGTTTGTTGTGACACAAAACGTTTTTGGGGACTTTCACCCCTCATCAGTGTGTTTAGGCAATGCGGCCATGTAGTCGAAGCTGCAAAGGCAAGGGAATGAGCATGCCAGTACATGTATAAATAGTGTCCCAACTTCAAAATTTGAAACTCTCGCTCATTAAAATTTGAGACTCCCGCTCATTAAAATTTGAAACTCCTGCTCATTAAAATTTGAAACTCCCGTTCAATGGAGTCTTCTTCAAACAGATTCGAGGCACTGCCATGGGTAGTAACTTTACTGTTATTTACGCTTGCTTGTTTCTGTGCCATTTAGAGAAGCATATCTTCTCTACTTCAAGCTCTAGGCATCTTCTCTACTTCAAAAGATACATTGATGATGCCTTTGGTATTTGGAGCGGTTCTCAGGATTCCCTCTTTGAGTTACTTGATCGGTATGGTTCCTTCTACCCTACCATCAATATCACTCCCTCGGTATCTAGCTCCTCAACTGACATTTTGGATGTCTCCTTCTTCAAGGGTTCTAACTTTGTTAACACTGGTATTCTCTCTACCAAGTGTTTTCAAAAACCCTTGAATGCTTTTCAATACATTCCTTTCTCCTCTTGGCACCCTTGCCATCAGAAGAAAGCCTTCATTGTCGCTAAGCTCAGAGAATCATGCCTTAGTGATCTTCAGCAGATTCGACATTAGCCTTTTCGATGACTTCGNTTATTGTCCTAAAATTAGAACGTGCCTCACTCATCACGCTGAGCTAGGGGTGGGATCACTACACTTGAATTTGTTCTTAACAAGAAAAGAACGAAGCTTTTTAGGGTTCCTCCAACAGGAAATAGCATCTGGAATAATGTTCTGAAGCTTAGGATCTTGGTACCNTCCTTGAACTTGAGGGCCCTCCTAAACCCTATACTTGCTCAGCTTTGGTACCAAGATCCTAAGCTTCAGAACATTATTCCAGATGCTATTTCCTGTTGGAGGAACCCTAAAAAGCTTCGTTCTTTTCTTGTTAAGAACAAATTCAAGTGTAGTGATCCCACCCCTAGCTCAGCGTGATGAGTGAGGCACGTTCTAATTTTAGGACAATAACGGATTTCCTAATTTTAGAAGATGGGACTCTATAAATTCTCTTCTAGCACTTGTTGCTCAAATCATAAAGCATTGCTTCTGTAAACATACTGAAGAGGGGTGTGATTCCCCGAAAACATTTTATGTAGTTTCTTTGCTTTTCCATTTGAGCTTTTTTGTTTTGTTTTGTCTTTCTGTCTCTCTATCTTTCCATTCTAAGTCCTAAAATTTTAAGTCCTAAAATTTTAAACCCTATTTATACATGTACTGGCATGCTCATTTTCTTGCCTTTGCAGCTTTGGTTGCCTGGCCGCATTACCTAAACACACTGATGAGGGGTGAAAGTCTTTGAAAGCATTTTGTGTCACAACAGACGTTGTGCAATGCTTTGAGCTTCTATTACTTTATGTCTAACATTTTTCCTATTTTACAGTTTCTACAGTATTTCGCTCAGCCTCCCCATTCTTTTCCTTGACGCACGAGATCTATTTCCTAAAATTTCTAAAATTTTCCCTCTATCTTGTTGCCTTGGAATTGCAGAACCTTGCCTGACAATGTCTTTTGCTGTTCTTTGGATTCTAACCATTTTCAGATTTTTCTATTTTTGGTTAGGTTTTAATCCTTTTGTAGGTTCTCCATGGGTTTTGATCGTGTTGCAGGATTATGTGGACCACAACATGTTTCTTTTTGATCCGTGTTTTGACAACCGCCATGATTACGTTGCTCTTCTTGGTTGTGGTTTCTTCTGAAGCTATTTTCTTCAGCTTCATCAACCTCTAGCTGTTTCTTCTCTGACGTCATTGCAGCTCGTCACTCCATTGCTGTTGAAGATCTTGTTCATTACTATTTTCAGCCAAACTTCTGCATGCATGACATTCTCTGGTGTTGGACCCCTGATGTCCACCATTCAAACATGAGGGTTCCCCTAAACCCTAAACACCATTCAGGTCTACCAATAGATTCGATCTTTTGAATGTTTCAAGTTCACCTTTGAAATACTGCTTTCTAATAGTTTTTTTAGTACATTGTCCCACCCCCATCTTGCCTTTGACGAGTGGGGTCCACTCAAATTTTAATGAGTGAGAGTTTCAAATTTTGAAGTTGGGACCCTATTTATACATGTACTGGCATGCTCATTTTCTTACCTTTGCAACTTCGGCTACCTGGCCGCATTGCCTAAACACACTGATGAGGGGTGAAAGTCCTCGAAAACGTTTTGTGTCACAATAGACGTTGTGCAATGCTTTGAGCTTCTATTACTTTCTGTCTAACAGTTTTCTTGTTTTACAATTTCTGCAGTATTTCGCTCAGCCTCCTCGTTCTTTTCCTTGATGCACGAGATCTATTTCCTAAAATTTCTAAAATTTTCTCTCTATCTCATTACCTTTGAATTGCAGAACCTTGCCTAACAGCGTCTTTCGTTGTTCTTTGGATTCTAACCATTTTCAAATTTTTCTATTTTTGGTTAGGTGTTAATCCTTTTGTAGGTTCTCCATGGGTTTTGATCGCGTTGCAGGATTATACGGGCCACAACATGTTTCTTTTTTATCCGTGTTTTGACAACCGCTCTACTTAAATTGGTCTTCTTGGTTGTGGTTTCTTCTGAAGCTGTTTTCTTCTACTTCATCACAATCTCTGGCTGTTTCTTCTTTGGCGTCATTGCAACTCGTCGCTTTGTTGCTGTTGAAGATCTTGTTCGTTGCTGTTTTCAGCCGAACTTCTGCATGCATGACATTCTCTGGTGTCGGACCCCTCATGTCCACCATTCAAACATGAGGGTTCCCTTAAACCCTAAACACCATTCGACTCTACCAATAGATCCAATCTGTTGAATGTTTCATGTTCACCTTTGAAATACTACTTTGTAATAGTTTTGTCAGTACATTGTCCCACCCCCATCTCGCCTTTGAGGAGTGGGATCTGCTCAAATTTTAATGAGTGGCAGTTTCAAATTTTTGAAGTTGGGACCCTATTTATAGATGTACTGGCATGCTCATTTTCTTGCCTTTGCAGCTTCGGCTGCTTGGCTGCATTGCCTAAACACACTGATGAGGGGTGAAAATCCCCGAAAATGTTTTGTGTCACAATAGACGTTGTGTAATACTTTGAGCTTCTATTACTTTATGTCTAATAGTTTTCCTATTTTATAGTTTTTGTAGTATTTCGCTCAGCCTCCCCATTCTTTTCCTTGACGCACGAGATCTATTTCCTAAAATACTATTTGTAATAGTTTTGTCAGTACATCGTCCCACCCCCATTTCGCTTTTGACGAATGGGGTCCGCTCAAATTTTAATGAGTGGGAGTTTTAAATTTTTGAAGTTGGGACACTATTTATACATGTACTGGCATGCTCAATCCCTTGCCTTTGCAACTTCGGCTGCTTGGCCACATTGCCTAAACACACTGAGGAGGGGTGTAGGTCCCTGAAAACGTTTTGTGTCACAACAAATGTTATGCAATGCTTTGAGCTTTCTATTACTTTATGTTTAATAGTGTTTTTCTTTTACAGTTTCTATAATATTTCTCTCAGCCTCCCCATTCTTTTCCTTGATGCACGAGATCAAATTTCTAAAATTTCTAATGTTTTTCTCTCTATCTCATTGCCTTGGAATTGCAGAGCCTTGTCTGACAGCGTCTTTCACTGTCCTTTGGATTCTAACCACTTTCAGACCTTTCTATTTTTGGTTAGGTTTTAATCCTTTTGCACGTTCTTCACGGGTTCTGATTACGTTGTAGGATTATGCGGACCACAACATGTTTTTTTTTATCCGTGTTTTGACAACCGACCTACTTACGTTGGTCTTCTTGGTTGTGGTTTCTTCTAAAGTTTTTTTCCTCAGCTTCATCACAACCTCTGGTTGTTTCTTCTCTAGCGACGTTGCAGATCATCTCTTTGTTGCTGTTGAAGGTCTTTGTTCATTGTTGTTTTCAGTCGAATATCTGCGTACGTGACATTCTATGGTGTCGGACCCCTCATGTCCACCATTCAAACATGAGGATTCCCCTAAACCCTTTACACACTTCGGCTCTACCATCAAGATTCGATTTGTTGAATGTTTCATGTTCGCTTTTGAAATACTGTTTGTAATAGTTTTGTCAGTACATCGTCCCACCCCCATTTCGACTTTGACGAATGGGGTCCACTCAAATTTTAATGAGCGGGAGTTTCAAATTTTTGAAGTTGGGACACTATTTATATATGTACTGGCATGCTCATTCCCTTGCCTTTACAGCTTCGGCTGCCTGGCTGCATTGCCTAAACACACTGATGAGGGGTGCAAGTCCCCGAAAATGTTTTGTGTCACAATAAACGTTGTGCAATGCTTTGAGCTTTCTATTACTTTCTGTTTAACAGTGTTTCTGTTTTACAGTTTCTGCAGTATTTTTTTCAGCCTCCCTGTTCTTTTCCTTGACACACGAGATCAAATTTCTAAAATTTCTAATAAGCGAGAGTTTCAAATTTTAATGAGCGGGAGTTTCAAATTTTAATGAGCGGGAGTCTCAAATTTTAATGAACGGGAGTTTCAAATTTTAATGAGCGGGAGTCTCAAATTTTAATGAGCGGGAGTCTCAAATTTTAATGAGTGGGAGTTTTAAATTTTAATGAGTGGGAGTTTCAAATTTTAATGAGCGGGAAGCTCAAATTTTAATGATCGGGAGTCTCAAATTTTAATGAGCGGAGGCTCAAATTTTAATGAGCAAGAGTTTTAAATTTTAATGAGTGGGAGTTTCAAATTTTAATGAGTGGGAGTCTTAAATTTTAATGAGTGGGAGTGTCAAATTTTAATGAGCGGGAGTTTCAAATTTTAATGAGCAAGAGTTTCAAATTTTAATGAGCGGGAGTTCAAATTTTAATGGGCGGGAGTCTCAAATTTTAATGAGTAGGAGTTTCAAATTTTAATGAGTAGGAGGCTCAAATTCTAATGAGTGGGAGTCTCAAATTATAATGAGCAGGACGCTCAATTTTTAATGAGCAGGAGTTTCAAATTTTAATGAGCGGGAGTTTCAAATTTTAATGAGCGGGAGTGTCAAATTTTAATGAGTGGGAGTGTTAGNAGCAGGACGCTCAATTTTTAATGAGCAGGAGTTTCAAATTTTAATGAGCGGGAGTTTCAAATTTTAATGAGCAGGAGTTCAAATTTTGATGAGTGGGAGTCTCAAATTTTAATGAGCGGGAGTTTCAAATTTTAATGAGCGAGAGTTTCAAATTTTAATGAGCGGGAGTTTCAAATTTTTGAAGTTGGAACATTATTTATACATGTACTGGCATGCTTATTCCCTTGTCTTTGTAGCTTCAGCTACCTAGCTGCATTGCCTAAACACACTGATGAGGGGTGCAAGTCCCTGAAAATGTTTTGTATCACAACAGACATTGTGTAATGCTTTGAGCTTTCTATTACTTTCTGTTTAACAGTGTTTATATTTTACAGTTTCTGTAGTATTTCTCTCAACCTCCTCGTTCTTTTCCTTGACGCACGAGATCAAATTTCTAAAATTTCTAAAATTTCTAAAGTTTCAAATTTTAATGAGCAGGAGTTTCAAATTTTAATGAGCGAAAGTTTCAAATTTTAGTGGGAGTATTAAATTTTAATGAGTGGGAGTTTCAAATTTTAATGAGTGAGAGTCTCAAATTTTAATGAGCCGGAGTTTCAAATTTTAATGAGCAGGAGTTTCAAATTTTAATGAGCGGAAGTTTCAAATTTTTGAAGTTGGGACACTATTTATACATGTACTGGCATGCTCATTCCCTTGCCTTTGCAGCTTCGACTACCTGGCCACATTGCCTAAACACATTGACGAGGGTTGTAAGTCCCTGAAAATGTTTTATGTCACAAAAGACGTTATGCAATGCTTTGAGCTTTCTATTACTTTCTATCTTACAGTGTTTATGTTTTATAGTTTCTGCAGTATTTCTCTCAGCCTCCCCATTCTTTTCCTTGACGCACGAGATCAAATTTTTAAAATTTTTAATGTTTTTCTCTCTATCTCGTTGCCTTGGAATTGCAGAGCCTTGCCTGACAATGTCTTTCGCTGTCCTTTGGATTCTAACCACTTTCAGACCTTTCTATTTTTGGTTAGGTTTTAATCCTTTTACNAACCAAGAAGACCAATGTAAGTAGGGCAGTTGTCAAAACACNCCACAACATGTTTCTTTTTTGATCCATGTTTTGACAACCGCCCTACTTACATTGGTCTTCTTGGTTGTGGTTTCTTTTAAAGTTGTTTTCTTCAGCTTCATCACAGCCTTTGGTTGTTTCTTCTCCGACGGTGTTGCAGATCATCTCTTCATTGCTGTTGAAGATCTTTGTTCGTTGTTGTTTTCAGCCGGACATCTGCGTACGTGACATTCTCTGGTGTCAGATCACTCATGTCCACCATTCAAACATGAGGGTTCCCCTAAACCATTTACATCCTTCGGCTCTACCATCAAGATCCGATTTGTTGAATGTTTCATGTTCACCTTTGAAATACTGTTTGTAATAGTTTTTTCAGTTTTGTCAGTACATCGTCCTACCCGCATTTTGCCTTTGATGAATGGGGTCCACTCAAATTTTAATGAGCAGGAGTTTCAAATTTTTGAAGTTGGGACACTATTTATACATGTACTGGCATGCTCATTCCCTTGCCTTTGCAGCTTCCGCTGCCTAGCCGCATTGCCTAAACACACTGATGAGGGGTGCACGTCCCTGAAAACGTTTTGTGTCACAACAGACATTGTGCAATGCTTGAGCTTTCTATTACTTTTTGTCTTACAATGTTTCTATTTTATAGTTTTTACAGTATTTCTCTCAGCCCCCTGTTCTTTTCCTTTTTTGAGAGGGGAGGGGATGAGTTAGGGATCATTTTGTATAGTGATCGATGGCATCATTTTTGTATCATCTGATTTGCTTTAGCTTCTTTAGGTTTTGTCTTGTGGAGCATTGAGATTTTGTTTCTCTATGACCTTTCTAATGAGACGCGATTCGCATAGGCTGCAATATCGCGTCATCCCCTATGATGTCACGTACGTGATATTGTGATGCACCGTCATATCTATAAATAAGAGGCGGCTCTCCCTTGTTTCATCATCCTAGGCTAGAAGTAGGGAAACTCTGGCAGATTGATCACTCTAGAGATAGAATATTTTCCATGTGCCCGCAGTAGGAGTCCTAAAGTGAACAGATCTTTATTCGAGCAAACATTGTACCTGAACACAAGTTTGTGTATGGCAATAAAGACGAGCTTTCCAGATAAACCTTACAGTGCATGGAATAGGATTTTATTAAATGTTATTTATTGCTTTCTTTCTCACCCTTATCTCCAAGTAACACAGAATGAGTACGACTTGATTACGAGCATCTCAATGTG
>MNCI01028454.1:0-13942 GCA_015680685.1 Gnetum montanum | reverse complement strand
TGTGTTTGTGGATCAAATTTATATCCTCCCTCAAATATGGTGATACTGTTCATGCCAAGTTACTTAATTTGACTATCTTTCACATGCTTGGTTGGAATTTTTACTACATTTGCAATGTCTAGCTGGAATATAAATATATGATTTATTATTATTTTAACTACTCAGATCTATAAATATATATATGTATATATATAATTAAGCTCTCATTCTCAATATTCTCACAAGGTAAAAGTAAAAGTATGTAGACTACTTTGAGCAGAAGACCCATACTAAACTTAATGAGGAGAACAAGCTCATATTAGATTGTGGCTAGTCACAACTTTCAAATTTTTCCTTGGGACGTTTTGTGTATGAACCATATGCTGAATCACTTTTTTCATTTCGTTGAAGTGCAGGAGGTCATACATCAAAATGTTGGCTTTAACGTTTTTTAGGTCCTCAACTAAATCATAATTATTATGTTCATCCTTGGCTTCTTATTGAGATGGGGCTCTTCTAAGTACAGAAAGGGGGTTTAGTCATTGTGGGGTAGTTACTTGGGATGACCCAGATTGGTTGTTTGCATTGTTTTGACTAGGAACTCTTCTATTTGTAGGTGTATAGGAATTATTCCTAGTTTGTTGTTGTGTGGTGTTTACATTATCACTATGTTTATGGTAGCAAGTGTTATGTGGATTAGGGTCTCCTACCATTACTTATTCTAATGAGGAAACCTCTTCATTTTATATCTCATGAGGTACATTAAGGACCATGATAGGGGTTTTTCCATTTTTTTGTCCTTGGGTATTGTCACCATACAATGCTAGGAATTGAGGACAAGTCTTTCCAGAATGTTGCCTCATGTTATGAAGATGACAATAATCATCATTGATTGATGTACTTGGTTTTTCTCGTTGTATAGGGACTTTGTTATTATTTCTCTTTAGCTCAACCAGTTCATTGGATAGTTTTTGTAGTGAATTGAGTATCTAGGTCATTTGATCTTGAGTTTGGTTTGGTGGTTTAATAGAATTAGATGTCCCTTTTGGGTTTATAATGGATTGGATCAAGACTTTTGATTGATCATCATTCAAACTAGTGTTGGATGGTAAGAATGAAGAGGACATGGGACATTGAGAGTAATTACTTAAAGGTTGAGTTGGTTGAAAGGGAGAAACAATTTAAGGTATAACATTAGATATTTAAAAAGTTAGTAAGAGTAGAGGGTTTGATTGCATAGGGTTACTAACACTCATCATCCCAAATTGGGTTTGGATGCTGTTCATAAGGGTTATTTGCTCTAATTCCATAGCTTTAGACATTGCACCTTATATTTCTGTTATGTTGGAATTAGATTTGATGGCATAAGTGAAGAATGGATTGATGGTAGAGAGATAGAAGTTGAGTATACCATCATGTTGTGCTCACATCTCATTTGGCACATAGGCAAGTTGATGAAGGAATCTAAGGTTTTAATCCCTAACATTTTTCCCAGGTAACTTTCTTAAGCTAGTGAAGTTACTTGATGCAATAGCAGGGCTTGTGAATTTGTCAAAATGATTCAAAAACTTGTTTTTGAATTCTTGCCATGTGTTAATGGAGGTGTCAGGAAGCATTAAGAACCATTGAGTTACTTTGCTCCTAAATGTTGTTACTAACACCTTGAATGCCACATCATTATGTACAATGTTGTGGATCTCTAGTAAAGCTTCAAAACATTATATGTGTTGGTCTGCATCACTCGTAGGGGTTGTAGGATCGAAGAACATATTTATGTTTTTAAGTGATTTTGGTATGTCATGGTAGTTATTAAAGTTCAAAGTATTTCTTATCAAGGGAGCTAGGGGTTGATGGGCTACCATCCTAGTATGAGATTTCTTAGGAATTGAACTTGGAAAAAGTGAAGCTCATTACCTTTTCAGTGCAAAGAGATGGGTGATTGGGTAGTTTAGCTTAGGGATGAGTGATTATTGTTGTGGAGGCATGTTCATAAAACAAAAATTATAGAATATAAATGCTAAAATATAATATAATATTAAGTAAAAAGAAAAAAAATACTAAAATAATTTTTTGAAAGAGAACTAAAATCTACTATATATAATTTTTTTAAAAATTAAATGCAGGAAATTATAAAATTTAAAAGGAAAAAAAGGTGAAATTCAAAATTTTAGAAAAGCAAATTTAAAACTAAAAAATTAGGACTATGGTAAGGACTATGGTAACCACCTTACCATACCAAAGTTAGGACTATGGTAAGGATTGCCAAAATTAGGATTGGGAAAAGAAGATTTAGGATTCTAATAATGAAAATGATAAATTTTAGGAAACAGGAAACATCAATTTCTCAGCAAAAATAGAAAATAAAAGGTTCAAAGATGTGAGGATCACAAGAAAAGAAAAATAAAATTCAAGGAAACAATGGTTTTGCAATAGGAAGAAAATAGGATTAGAAATAGAAGAAAGATAAGAAAAATTGATATTTCAGAAAATGGAAAACCAAGGCTAAAAAATGGTCCTCCTTCTAGCACCAAAAAGGTGTTGATATGTAAATTTTGGACACACCAACACTTGTGAAAACTCGTTTTAGGAGACTATCGCCCAAGGCACCTCCCATATGGATACGAAAACCTAGGAATAGTCTCATCTGGAAAGGGCTATGTGACAATAATAATAATAATAATCCAAAAAAAATAGTCTTCTACTATCAATTTCTCTTGCATTGTGTTTTAGTGGGATGGTAGTCCTAGTAGTCATAATCATGCACAACATACTCTTCTTGAAGATCTTAGATGTCCAACCTCCTAAGATTTTGTACCAGCATCCTAGGCACAAATTGATCAGGAGGCATTACAATATTTTCCTCCATACCTTGCCACCATAGCTATTCATCCTAATGCAAGATGAAGGTAAAATTAGGCACATAGCCATTTGGATGAGTATATACCACCTTGCATTCTTGAGGTATTGGTAGTTTAGTATTATCATGGTTGTGAGAAGAAGACATTTTGCAATTACAATAAAATATTAGTGTGCTTAAATTATTATATTTATTTTGAGAATGATTTTAACCTTAGGGTTCATCCAATAATTTTAATGATTTTTACTATGCCTAGATAGCACATGTTTCAAAAAAAAAAAGTCCCTAGCAACGATGCTAATGATTAGCAACGAATACCCCTACACTCAACCATACAATTCACTAAGCATTCATGCATGATCTGATTGAATTTCATGGACTCTATGTCTTGTAGTACACTAGCCTCTAGGAAGTGAACTTGTCCTAACAGTCATTCATTTTCTTCCCAATTACACTTGTGATATGCAAAGGTATGGTTAAGTGTAATCAAAGCATATAATTTTTATTATTTTTATGTCTTATGTTTTGGGTACTTAAAATAAAGGGTGAAAGGAATGGAGTAATTTAATTGCTAATTTACTCTAACTAAGTACGCCTAACTAATCTTAACATAAAGATCCATTCCCACTTGTCATACACATCATGAACATGTTTAGTGCTACTAGGTCAACAAACATTAAGAATTATTGCGATTACCAAGTGCCAAGCATATGCTCGAAGTGGTTGTACTTATGTGCTTAATTAATCACTACTTAATCTAGCTTAGTTTAGCCTAATTAGTTATTTAATTCCTTAAAGCATTAAAAGAAATTGCATAAAACATTAAATGCATTAGTAAATAATTAATCTATTTCCTAGTGCTACAAGGTTTATCAAAAAGCTCATCTTTATTGTTGCATACATTACTATGTTTAGGTACAATAATGCTCAAATAAAGATTCATACACTCTTGACTCCTACTGTGAGTACTTAGAAAAATATTCTAACTTCGAAATGACAAAATTACAAGAGCTCTACTACAACTATGACAAGACATACCATAAAAATAATGGGTGAGTGCATATTTATAGGAAAAAAATAGATACTACATTGATAGGGTCGCATCAACACATCAAATCATGCATCGATGGAACCTAGTCGATGCAGCCAATCTATGATTCATCATCTATCTTCACAAAAAATATAATTTTAAAGATTATTACCATAGATCTATAGGGGCTCTTTAGATGCATAATATCTATTCGAGTTTTATTTTCATTGAGAATAGAAGAATTACAAAACATTTCCTACATATCTACTTTGGATACTAATGACTAGTAAGGTAATTCTACATCCAACTGTACAAATCACAAGCATTCATGCACAATCTAATCAAATGTTATGAACTTAGAACTAGTTGAATGTCTTAGATAACCAAGTACTAAGATGTTGATCATTACGTTCCTAGTCATACTTGTATGGGTTTAAGTTATATGGTTAAGTGTGACTCAACTAATCCAAATACAGAAAGTGAATCTAATCTAGCCTAGCAAGGAGTATTCATTTCCATTTTACCATATTCATTTCCTTGCTAGGTATACCTAGTGATTTACTATTGGGATTACTAAATGTTAATATGTTTATGCTTAAAATCAGTTGTACTCATGTGGATTAACTAAGTGTGATAGAATAAAATATTTGATGAAGTGCATGAAAAGTAAAGGAACATTTAAGAGAAATTAAAAGAAATTAAAGTAAAATAACATGCTAATCCAAGTGCTACAATAGATGGAAGAAATCTTGATTTTATCTTCACCATGTAAATGTGTCGAGGTACATCATGTACTCAAATAAAATTTCTTACAATTCATTTAATCCATCTTGTAGCCACTTAGAGAGAAAATTTTAACTTTTGTAGAATCACACTACAAGAGTCTAGCTACTGGAATGACTAAATAGTGCCATAAATGTGGTGGGTGTACATTCATTTAGGTAAATATAGAGATTGTGTCAATGCTAATGCATTGATGCATCTTAGGCCACAGTGATGCATATGTGTTAATAAGGTTGTATTAACATAACTAACAAATTTATTATTTATCATATCCCCATGATTGGTTAAAAACTCATTCTTGAGTCAACAAAATTATGACATGGTTGTTTACAAAATTAGAAAATATGAGATGAAGGAATTTCAAGTATGAAAAAATTAGTCAATTATCTTGAATTTACAAAGAATTAGTTAATAAAATCTTAAAATATTAGAAATTTCTATATAATTTGAAAAAGGAAGTACTACAAAACATATCCCAAAGTTGAGGTTATATTATGTTCTTTTCAATCTACTAAAAATTACAATAATTCTGGTAGTGCAACTTGGAAAGATGATAACTCAAAAGTTATCAAGTTTTTGAAGTTAAAATTTTAATTGAACGTTTCCATAAATATTAGATTTCAATTAAATATAGAATCACATTATATTGTTATGATTTAATAATTAACCATCATTAATTCTAGTAAATTTTAAAGTCTCAAAAAAACTACTAAATTGTAAACTAAATTTCTCTCAAATCAAAATAGATATTGAGATAAAATTTTAGCTAAAAATATCCACCTATTTTAGCTTGCAAATAAATTTAGAATCACTAAGAATTATTATGAAATTACTAAGATATAACTGAAATAGTGAATGCCTCCAATTATGACTATTCAACTTCCAAGATTAAGTAAATAATGGTGAATGATCTTGATGAATCTTAACAAATGAATGAATTAATGTTGAAATAGAGAAATTATTACTAAAATTATGATGATGATTCCTTAACAAAAATCTCCAAGAGATGCTTTGAATGTGTGTGTGTGTGTGAAGTGGGGAAAAGTAAACCAAAAATAATACAATATAGCTCAACTAACAAAGAAAATCTTAAAGTTATATATATATATGATTGATGCCAAAATAACATTACATCTACCCATCAATACAGAAATTTTTTATATTTTATTAAAATTAAAATAAAATCCTATTGTATAAAAAAAAAAAAACTATTATCTTCTACCCTAAAAAGCCAACAATCCCTCCTTAGAGTGGAAGGTAAACTTCATTCTTCATCTTTACTTCCTCCTTTCTTTATCATACTCTAAATTCCTATACATTCATTAAGGTAATTGATCCTATGAGACAAAATATTTTTTATTAGTAAGTTAAGAAGGTTCTCTTTTGAACTAATGTGAATGGATTTCATGGTTCCTTTCTTTACTTCTTGCTTGATGAAATGGTACTTGATGTTAATATGTTTGGATTTTTTATGATGCACATAGTATTAGGATAGTTTAATTACTATTGTATTATTAGAATACAAATTTTTTGGAAGATCAACTTTGAATCCTAAGTGTGAAAGAAGATTATTTAACCAAACTATGTGTTTGAGGGATTTGGCCATGACAATAAATTCTAGTTCACAAGTCGATAAGCTAATGAATGATTGTCTCTTTGATTTCTAATATATTGGATTTTTTCTATGCATAATGAGAGCTTATGATGTGGATTTTCTACCATTATTATTTGTTTCCCAATCAGCATCTAAATATGTATGAAGCCTATTTTCTACTTTAGTGAATTCAATCCCAAAGTTGCAAGTTCCTTTTACATACTTGAGGAGATGCACATGTGCTTTCATGTGAGATTGTCTTAGTTGTTGCATGAATCTAGATAAGTATGATGTTGTATATTTTAAATCTATTATAGTATGGTAGAGAAATTGAAGCAATCCAATCATGGTTTTATACATGGTTGTATCTACAAGAGTATTAACTTTGTTGATTAACTTTAAACTGTATGGAAAAGACTATTAAATGGCTTCTCATTCATTAGATTGAATTTTGAATGATGAAATTTTAGTGTTTGGTTTGATGAATGTTCATTCCCTCTATATCCTAGTTCACTTTAATTCCTATGAAGTATTTGAGTTCTCCAAGGTTCTTCATTTCTAATTTAGTTTTCATGTCATTCTTGAGATCTTCTTCTAGCCTTTTATTAATGACAGTAAATATAATGTCATCTACATATAGTGATATGATGATAAAATCAACTCCTTCCTTCTTGAAATATATTTTTGTTTCAAATATGCAATTTTGATAATTGTTTCTAGTAAGATAGTCATTAATTCTCTAGAACTTAGCCATGGGTCCTTGCTTTAGGTCATATAGAACTCTGTTGAGTTTGCACACTTTGTTCCCTTTTCATTTGATAACATAACCTTTTGGCTAGTAGATGTATACTTCTTCTTTAATGTATCTATTTATAAATGTTGATCTAATATCCATTTTTTGAACCTTTAGATATTTATGTGCTACTATGTAGAGAATGAGCTTCATGGTTTCAAATCTAGCAACCAGTGCAAAGATTTCTTCATAGTCAATGTGTTTCCCGCCTATGGATAAGATTTAAAATCTTGTTTTATTTCTACAATTGAATTGACCATTTCATAATTTCCTAGCTCTTCTTCTTGAGTATCCTTATGAGATGAGAAGGGAGTATCTTGTTCTATTTATGAAGTTTTTCTATGTATTATTTCAAAACCAATTCTAGTCCAACATTTATCAATGGTATGATCTTTTCTTTTATAGAAGTTGTAATATGATATTGAGTCTTGACCCTATCTTTGTCTTCCATATTGAATCCATTTTCACTTCCTCTAACTAAATCTCTTTCTCTTCCTCTTGCATTTTGACCACCATTTTATTTTGAGTTTATTTCTTAATCTCTATTTTGATAATTGAATTTCCATCTCCCTCTGAATCTTCCTCACCTATCTCTTTCTCTTTGGTTAGCTAGGTAGGCTTGTTCATCTTTACTAGATTTTTTGTTATTATTTATAATTTGTAGGGTTCTAACTTGAGCAACTAATACATTGATATTAGGCATGATGAAGTCCTTGTAGTTTCAAGATGCAAGAACATGTTCAACTATAGATCAAAGAAGCTAGGAGGAAGAGCATCTTGGAACAATCTTTTGGTTTGCACATCACTCTTAGAGTAAGGAGATCAAGTCTTACCTTTGAATTAGATATCCATTTGACAAATGAACACAAAGAGAAAATAATATGAGAGCTTGAAAGAAGCAACCTTCACTCTCATCACATTCACAATATTAACATCTTAGTTTCTCAAAGTACTATACAAAGATCTTTTCCACATACAACTAAACTATTTAGCCTTCCTATTACCACTGTCTCACATTATCAATTGTTCCCATCTAACAATGATAGTAATCCACATTCCATTTTCCAATCCTCTATTCCATCATTTGGAACTACCCACTCTATTCCTCAACCATAGCCTACCATAACTCCATTCTAGCATTTTTCACCTTTTGCTCCTATTCCATAGTCATTTTCCCCAAGCTACTAGCATATTCTCCTTTCTCATATACCCATCTAACCTAATCTCTTTGGGTATACCTGCTCTTACATAATTTGGACTCATTCCTTACATGCATCCATCCTTAACATCTTCACCAATTTCTACACTTCCATTTATCATAAACTCCCCTAGAAGAGATCCATAGTTGCTTTCTTTACTTAATGACATGATGCTCCATCTTCAAAAAAATGAAGAAAAAATGGTAAAGGCACTTAGCATGTAAGGAAATTCTTTAATTTCTTTAGATAAGGTCTTGAATGACCAAGTACAATCATGAGATTGGAGACCCCATGAATCATGTGATCACATTCCAACATGAATGCATGCTTTTGGTTCCTTACCCATACATTGTATTAAGGTGTTTTCTAAACTCACTTTCTAGGAGATCTTTGCAATGGTATAGGTCCCTAGCACATGGATGTATCACCTTTCTGGAATAACTCCTAGCAACCTTCATTGAATGCTTTAAGTTCAATGTGTCTAAAACAACAAGCTTGATGTCTTTCATTGGCATTAAACAAGCTCCAAATAAGCCCATTAATAAATTCATCTCTTGGTGAATAGCAGCATCAGTGAAATTGTTTTGTCATTTGAAGAAATTTCATCTCCAGGGAATCTTTCAAGATGCAGTGATGACTACAATCAATATAAGATGATTTATCCTAAGCCTCACTCTTTGAATGATGCTTTCTTCACTGCAATGACATGGAATTTATGTTAGTTCATAACAACACTAACAAGACTGCAAAATAAGAGAAAACAACAGCAATTTCTAGAAGTGTTTTCTATGATAGAATAACACTCCCTTAACTACTTCATCTTCCCCTCAACAACATAGGCCTCAAAGAAGTAGAGACTAGTACATAAAGATACCTATGAGGTACTCTCTACTTTTGAACAATCCTCTTAAGAATGGACACCATAGGAAGAAGAAATTCTCCACTCAAGCAAGAGCATGCTACCATCATATGTAGCTGATAGTTATGGACACTTCAAGAAGATAAGAAGAAGACCCTAAGGTTCCTAAGGATATGACTATCGAAAATACTACTACTATCATGAGATAGTGATGAGCGGCTAGGTACCCTTATGCCCAACCATGCGAATCACGGGCATTCACACGTGACTCAGTCGAATTTCGTAGACTGTAAGCACTCTACATACACCAAACCTTAACATGAAAAATGCTTTATTAGAATGATCATTGTCTTCCCAACCTCACTTGTGATGTTCTAGTAGTGATTGTTAAGTGAGATTGAGGCAACTGATTTTTATGGCTTTTTACTTTATCTTTTGATGTCTAATTAAGGTATGGAAAGTAAGGAATGAAATATTATATAATATATAATTATCCTAATCTATATCGTAACTATTCCTAGCATAAGTATCTGATCCCATTTTTTGGGCACATCCTAAGCATCCCCTAACCACTACTAGGTTACTAGATGTTAAGCGTCATTAGGTTGCTAAGCGTTGGGTTTATGTTTGAGATGGTCGTACTTATGGTTTCTACGAATTATGAACAAGTGATAGCAATTAAAATAATAACAAGAGAAAATTAAGTAATTATCAAAGCATAAAAATATTAATCTATTAAATGCATTAAATGACTAAGTCCAAATGATACAAGAAATGCTTGAAAATCTCATCTTTATTGCCATTCACGCCAATGGGCTTAGATACATCAGTGCTTAAGTAAAGAGCTAGACACCTTTCTTACACCTACTGTAGGCACTTGGAAAATATTCTAACTCTCATGGAAACAAACTGCAAGAGCTTCACTACAACTAACAAAAAGGTACCTAAGTGTGGCAGGAGCCCACTTATTTATAGGTCAAAATAGGTGTCGCGTATATGGGGCTGCATCGATGCATCCATGTATACGGGGTCCTGTATATGTGGCCTAGTAAAGGCATCAACCATTTGACACTCCATCATACCCCCACAACTAAGTAAAAAATCGTCCTCGAGTTCCTTTTATAATTTGGAAGGTATGGATTTTTCTTATTTACAACACACATGATTTGACACATATGACACACACACATACATACACACATGATGCGCCAAGTGCCCGAGTATATAGAGAAGGACAAATTAACAAAATGATAGCGTTTAGAGACAAAATTGAACACCCTGTAGGTCCTAGAGTCTCTACCATGTAGAAAGATGAAAAAATTAATGAAGAAGATCATATCGTCCCTGGTGGCGGTGGTTTTAATGGACCTTCACTAGCCTCTTGCCCATGCGGCAGTGGTGGCATGAATGACAGCTACCCCACAGTGGCTGCAACTTTTGGAGGAAATCAGAAAGCCTCCAAGAGGGCCCTCATCTTTTCCTTCTTACTTCTGGGATCATTCATTGTCTAGGTGGCTTCACCAATGTGTGCTCTTTCAAATGGACGAACCAAGCTGCAAACTACTTTTTTTCAATGTTGAACACTCAAATTGATATTTGCAACTACTGGTAGTCATTCATTCAAAGGGCCAAGTTCTCCATGATCACATGCTATCCTTCAAAACACATGCGGAGAGCCTCGAGTTTCACATTTTCTATTTCCAATTTCTGCTTCGCTTTGTACACTTGGAACTCACCATTGTATAAAGAATACGAGGTGGCCACTTTCTTCTCCATGTCAGAATGTAGCCTCCCAGCTGTTAGCATAGCCAGGTTTGCATAGTGAAGGTTGGCTAGCTCCATGTATTCTATCATTTCCTCAATCTGCAATTCCTTGAGGTGGATTTCTACCTGGTTGTAGGCATTCAACCCATCAAAGATAGGTTGGCATACCTCACCTCCTTCTCAGTGCTGCTAGACTACCTGGTTTATTTTAGCCTTCATGACTTGAATCTATTTCTCATTTACTTCTTTTTGCAATCCCACTTGGTCCTTATAATGGTTCTTGACTTTTTCAAATTTAAGGGCCTCGTTCTTCCAAGCGGTGATTTCGATTGCTGATTTTTGTCGCAAGGATTGAACCTCCTCCATGGACAGATTTTGATTCTCAGCAACCAACCTTCTCACATCCACATTCACTCATGCAAGCTCTTCTTGCTGTTGGTGAATGAAGTTTTTCATGTGCTTTTTTTTTTGCACCAACATTGCATAAGCGATGGTGCTACGTAACCAACCTAACATTCTCCTAGCGAACCTCCATCAAGTCCTTGTCTAAATGATATGTCTGAGCATCTGCCAAGGACTTATCAAAGATCTCTGACTCTTGCTCATCATGAACTTTCTAAAGTTTAACCTGAAGCTATTAAAAAGCTTAATCTCTAGTGAGCTCATGGTTGAGGAGAGCTGGATCGGCAAGTTGGATTCTTAACTAGGAAACTTCTGTTGCCAGGCGTTGACAAGTGGATTGAGTGGCTTCAAGTTGCCCTTCCAAAATGAGGCTCTTATCCCTTGCTGAAAACAACTCTAACTAGGTTGCAGTGATGTTATTCGGAAGGTCAAAGACATATGGAAGTAGTTGTCTGGTCCCCACCAGTTGGTTCAATAGTTCTTCATGTTGTGCTACATCAATCCTACTATATGAAGTTCCAGCAGATGCCTGTGCATCTTGAAGCCCATGTACATCTGGTATAGGTGCTGCCGGTGCATTGAGAACTATAGCAATTATATTAGCAACCACTTTGGTCATAATCTCCTATCTTTGGTGCTGCATCACTAAGACTATCACCCCTTCACCATCTTCCAAGCATACCGAGAAGGTAGTAGCATTCCTTGAAATTTTAGGGAATAACTATTGAGTTTATACTGTTACCTCTTGAATGCTAAGATCTGTTCTTGTTGCCACTTATGTTCGGGCAGTGGAGAACATTGGCCCTGCTCTTTCTAGAAAATTGAATAATCGAGCCACTTACTCTAGGTGGCTCATTGTAGGGTGATAGACTGAAGGGTCTTCCCTTCCACCAGTCCTACCATATTGCTCTTGCTAGATCAAGAGTGATTTTCAGATTTCGTAGATGTGTTTTTTAATAGTTTGTGAACCTGACCTTATTGTTTGTGTAGGTGGTGGAGGTGGTGTAGTGGTAGGAGACTTATCCTTCATCATTTCATGCCATGAGGCAATCGAGGCATGTCAGAGTGTATCATTAGCATAGCGTGCTATCCTTTCCTGTTTGCACAATTTTCTGATTAGGCAGGGAAAGGGGAGAGCTCACCTTCCATGTTTGCTTTTGGTAAAACTCTTTTCAATTTCCAAGAATAATAACTATGGAAGAATCATTAGAAATTTCCCACTTAAGGCGGCACATGCACGAGCTGAGAAGGTCATGATTTTGCTAGGTATTACCATTGGGTTTAGGTGGTAAGACGCAAACTTTGAATACACCCTTTCCACAGTGGTTAGAGAGCCGAAAACCTTGCAGTCAACCCCATAGCACTACCTGATCCACTCCACTTTTACCTTAGGGTCTGCTTGTTTTGGGATCTCCATCACATCTACTCTGGTCTCTGGAAACCCTAAAGCTTGCGCTATTGCATCTGTAGAGTAAGAGACATAAATATCCTTAATCCTTACTCTCGACCCCAATTGCCGATTTGTCTAGAACAGATAGGTTTCTCCTAGGTACCATTCACCACTGGTTGTGATGATCGGCCACATAGGAGAATTTTGCAACTGAAGTATCACATCTTCTAGTGCATTTTCAAGAAATGGTCCAAAGTTTAGCACTTTTAGGACCATCCGTTGCATTTCTCGCAGCTTGATAGCATCAAGATAGGCTTGGGTCAGGATGACCTCAAGCCGTGGTGCTATCCCTAGAGTTTCATCCCCTTGTGATTACTTGCTGGGCATCTCCTCTTCAGGAATCTAATGGACAGATTCCACCTTAGGTCCTTTGTGGAGGGGGCCAGTTGCTAAGAGCCTTCCATGTGCTTTGGTTGCTACACGCCTCATCCCTTTCCAATTCATGGATGCTTGTCCCTAGGTTGGGATGGTCCTTCGCCCCTTGGATGCCTTGGTTTTGGTGCCATTTACAATCAAACATAATTACCCATTAGACTGTGCATAATTAGCTCAAAATGGTCCTTATACACCTTCTTAGTTCAACTAAGTTATGTTGTTAGCATGGGCATTCCATTAAATCCCCCAAAGCATTAATTCATGGGTTAGAGCCATAAACAACAAGGGATGAGTTGGAGTTTAAATGATTGTTTTCGTTTTTGCCCTTAGAGGTGCAAAGTCTTAATTAACTAACTAACTAATTAATTTAATTAATTATTTACACATATGCTTCACCCCCCCATGACTGAGAGCATACCTCCAGGTGCTTAAGAGGACAAGGATTGGTAGATGTGGATGCACGAGAGAATGTAGGTGCTTGGGCAGAAGTTAGGTAGAAAAAATGGCAAAATCTCCCCCCAATTTGTTTGCAAAATGATGAAAATGGAAAGCTTAATGGGCATATATATAGTAGTTGGGTGCTGCATTGATGAGGCCACGTATACGCAGCTGCGTATATGCAGGGGGCTACATATACAGGGTCACGTATATGCAGGGGGTCACACCCGTTGACCAGCATTGACCAACCCAAAAAAGCCCAAAAAGATGAATTTAAAATGCCAAATTGTGGCAGTTGAAGAACATGAGAGACCCAGAACATGGTTGAGGACAAGAGGAAGGGAATTCAAACTAGAAAAAGAGTTAAAGGTAGAAGAACATGGTGAGAAAGTACTCTGGGGGAAAGAAATCGAGTGATG
>MNCI01028452.1:1462311-1504849 GCA_015680685.1 Gnetum montanum | reverse complement strand
AAATGCTAAAATGCCAATCTTCGAAGACAATTACCAGAAAATTGACTCTCAAAGCCAACCCTTTGAACGTTATTTGCCAAGGTATTCTTAGAGCCAGAAGTGGGAGATAAACATGGTTTGGATGCCACGTGTCCTGGGTCTCACAGAGTGCCAATATGACTATGCGATGTTGCTGTATAATGCTGGACTACAGTGTCACACTGGTGTGCTATGCTGCAATGTGATGCTGAGTGTGAAACTTGTTGTACTGTGACCATACCATTCAAGTTGCATGTGCCAAGATCCAGTGAACTACCATGTTTGTTACAAAGAATGCCAACAATGAATGTAAAGTGAAGCCTATGGTCTAGGACTACATCTTTCCTACTCTTGTGAGTAGGGTCAAGCGTAGGGACAACTTTGGGGATAATCAGGGGGGGGCAAAACAAAGAAAACTTGTTGATTCTATCCATTGAAGAAATGACAGGATGGCAGTGACCGTTGCCAACAAGTTCTGGGTCTAACCAGAGATGCTCTGAGGCTTTTACACGAGTGTTACGCTAGTTATGCTACCCAGCATATGGACGAATTGTAAACACTTNATTGTAAACACTCGCACACTACGTTGTGCTATGCTATGTAGCGTAGTGTAGATGTTAGTTTGAGAGGAATCTTGCTCGAAAGCAAAAAATACCTATTTGAGGCCTGGCTTGGCAAGCAACTGCAACCCTACCTTTCATGCTGAAAGGTCTTGGGACATACGGAGTTCATCCTTGGGACATTTTTGTGCTTTGTGTCCTTGTTACGCTATGCTATGCTGCGTAGCATAGCACAGTGTAGCAGCCAATGTGACATGAATTCCTGTTGGATCTGCAATGCTTTGTCGAGCAATTCTACTTAGGGCCTGAGGAGCAAAGTGGGACAAGCAGTCTTGGAGGCCTAAATGTTACCAAGTGCAATCCTTTTGCTAGGAACCACTTGGCAAAGGACCTTTGTTCATGCTGACCCTGCTACACTGTGCTATGCTACATAGTGTAGCAGAGCGTAGCACCCAATTTGGCTAAAATTCTGACCTACTTTGCAAACATTTTGTCATAAAATGTTAGTCATGTCCTAGTGTGGTAGCAGAGCAAACTTGTTTGATGGGTGAAGCATGGGAAAATATGCTTACTCCATCAGAGCCATCTAAGTAGGAGCATTGTCAGAGTACATCCCTGCTATGCTATGCTACGCTGCATAGCGTAACACAACGTAGCACTCAAATTGAAATGATTTTTGATAAAACTTGCCACATTTTGCTGCTTCATGTTGCCCATGCATCAAGGATGAAGTGGGATAGATATCCTAGAGGATTGAGTTGTTGTCAATCTACATCTTGGGTGCCTGATCAGTCTTCTTAAGGCCTACTACGCTATGTAGCACAGCATAGCATAGCAAGTCTCATAATTAGAAAACTTGCCGAACTGTTTCATCCATCCTAAACACCTTCGACAGCTCCTAGCATGGTTCCTAGGTAGATCGTCAACTGGGTCAAGTGTCAAGCTAGGCAAGCTAAGGGGTGTAGCAAGCCTATCAGCCCAGGAGATAGAAAATTTGCTAAACTGTACAGTCTACCCCTAGTGTCTCTTTCATGTAGATTGGCCTTATGACTGGGTGCTACATTGACTATGTTGTAGAGGTTGGTAGGCAAGCTCGGAAGTAACTTTGTAG
Source organism: Gnetum montanum (assembly GCA_015680685.1). Taxonomy (NCBI): domain Eukaryota; kingdom Viridiplantae; phylum Streptophyta; class Gnetopsida; order Gnetales; family Gnetaceae; genus Gnetum; species Gnetum montanum. The sequence continues at coordinate 1,503,160 of MNCI01028452.1, read as the reverse complement.
GTGTTAGGACTTTCGAGTTACCATATTGTCTACACGGTTCAACATGACACCATGCTCTCAGAGATCCCTACCCAAATTTCGAGACTCTGTTGAATCATGAGAGTCCTAAAATTTATGGTGTTTCAATGGCCCCTCTTTGTTGATATTTGTAGGATCTACTTGAGAGACATCGACAAAGAATATGAAACACCATGAAGAACCAGACATCATCACCGTTCTTTAGCACCCACTTGGACGACACCTTGTTATGTTTGAGAGTGCTTAGAGGGTGATGTAGGATAAGGGAGCAAGGAATGGGTTTGAGGGAACAGGTTCAAGGAAGACATGAATGCAAAATGCGACGCTTTGAAAAATTGTTGTCATAGCATGATCCCTTGTCGGAGTGCTTATGAGGGGATTAGCATGCATGGGTGTCTTTTTTTTTGTGGGCTTTGACCTCTCATTGGAGTGCTTAGAGATGGTTGATTTATGGTCGAAGCGATTGTAAAGTAGCTATTGTGCCATTTGTTTTAGGCACTTGTCTTTTGTTTTTTGTTTTTTTTTTGCACAGCCACATTCACCTGGAGACAACCTTGTCGTTGTCGTGGGACAGGTGTTTCCTCCTCTAGATGAGCTATGTTATATCCATGTGGGGCTTTGACATGCCTACAAAGGCTTCCCATGGGATGAGTTGTGTTACGTCCACCATGGACTTGGCGGTTGGACATGTGAAAGGGCTTTGTGCATTGGGAAAGCATGTAAATGGGATATAGAAAGCTGCAAGTGTAGGGAATGGGGATTAAGTTAGCTGAAAAGAGGAGTAGTGCATGCACTTTTAAGTAGATAGGCTAATTAAAGTGAGTGCTTTGGAGCAATGTAGTGTCTTGCTCTCATGGTGAAACGCATTCCTGAACGACACCATCTTGGCTTTTACCCTGTAAACACAACAAAGAGAAAACCAGAAAAAGAAACCATGAAATAAAGTGAGGGAAAATTCCTGCTTGCTCTTGACACTGGTTGAGTGGCAAGTGGTGTGTTTGACGTGCACGATGTCCAAAGCAGGAAGGCCAACACAGGTTTCGATGGTAGCAGGCCAGAAAGGTTAGCACCGAAGAGGCTAGGAGCGGTCGTGATGTAGGTGCTTAAGATTCCTCATCCAAGGCAAACATCATGTAGTCCAACTGCAAGGTGAGAAGCTTAATAGATAAATGTCTTTTGGTCTTAGATGATGGTGAGGGCTAGAGAATGGAAACCTTGTGGCTGAGCCATAATAGTGTTGGGACTCCAGCAGCAAGTGCTGATGGCAAGAGCTACTACCAAGATGACGAGCTGTGGTAGTGATAGCTCTGGAAGTTTAGCAAGATGTCAAACGACATCTTTGGAAGATCAAAAAGATGCTAGAGGTGGTGATGTTGCATGTGTTCCAGAGGGTTTTTCCTTTAGCAACGTGAACTACATCCTGGAACTGCAACGTCCCACCCCGTGTTGTCTAAGAAGTTTGAAATTGTGCATGGTTGCTTCTTCACAAGAGTCACATGTGTGGGCTGGGAGGTGTTGCACTACGAACCCAGTTTAAGGTCTTGGTAGACCATCGGATGTGTTGGTTTAAGGTCCCAGAAGACCATGATGAGCTAGTTTAAGATCCCAGAAGACCATTTTGCTAGTTTAACATCGTAGAAGATGGTGGATGGCCAATTTAAGGTCATAGCGGACCATGCTGTGGGTGCTAGTTCTATGTCATAGCCCAAGCATGTGCTATGCTAGTTTAATGTCATAGCAAATGTTTTGTGCCAGTTTACAGTCATAATGGACTGTCTGTGCCAGTTTTACATCGTAGCAGACATTCTGTGCCTGTTTACAGTCATAGTGGACAATTTGTGCCATTTTTACGTCATAGCGGACATGTTGGCTTACCTTGCTATGCATCCGGTGTGATCCTTTGCGTCAAACATAGTACGACTTGTGGTACAAGTGATTACCAGGATTTGTGAACTCATTTCCATCTGCATCAGCCAGTTTGAATGCCGCATTTTCATAGGCTTTTGTGACTATAAAAGGGCCTTCCCAGTTGGCTGAAAATTTGCTCACTAGCTCACGAATGGCCTTGAGGACTAAGTGCCCCTTTTTAATCGGTTGTTGTTGTAAGTTGCAGTGGTGCTTTTGCTACTGTTTATCTTGGTATCATTCGATGTGACTAAGTGTTTGGGCATGCTCCTCTTCTACAGAGTCAAGATCAATGATCCTTGACTCGTTATTTTGAGCCTCGTCTACAACATTCGAGAGGATTATCTGAAGTGATGGAACCTATAATTTAAGAGGTAACACCACTTTAGATATGTAAACGAGACTGTACGGAGTCTTACTTGTAGTGGTTCTACATGTTGTATGGTAAGCCCACAACACGTAGAGGATTTGCTCATGCCATCGCCTCTTGCTGCTACTAAGCATCTTTTTCAATAGGTTGATGATGGCTTTGTTTGTTGCCTCTACCTGACCATTTGCCCATGGGTAGTATGGTGATGAAAAAGACTGTTTGATGCCAAGGTTGTTGCAAAAGGTTTTGGTTTCTATGCTACTAAATTGTGTCCCATTGTCCATCACAATAGTCATGGGAAGACCAAACCTTGTTACTATGTTGTCTAGAATAAAGTGAAAAACCTATTTAGATGCAGTCTTTCTTAGGGGAATAGCCTCTACCCACTTTGTAAAGCATTTGGTTGCGGTGATAATGAAGCTATGTCCTGTAGAAGACTTAGGCATGATGGGTCCTATGATATCTAGTCCCCAATGTTGAAATGGCCATGTAATTTACATAATATGTAATTTGGTTGGTGATACGTGTATGAGATTTGCATGGTGTTGACATACATTGCATGTTCTAAATTTTTTTAGAGCTTAAATTTTTTGAAGTGATCTCGTGCGTCCAGGAAAAGAACGGGGAGGCTGAGAGAAATACTGTAGAAACTGTAAAACAGAAAAACTGTTAGATAGAAAATAATAGAAAGCTCAAAGCATTGCACAATGTTTGTTGTGACACAAAACATTTTCGGGGACTAGCACCCCTCATCAGTGTGTTTAGGCAATGCGGCCAAGTAGCTAAAGCTACAAAGGCAAGGGAATGAGCATGCCAGTACATTTATAAATAGGGTCCCAACTTCTAAAATTGAAAACTCTCGCTCATTAAAATTAGAGCAGGCTCCATTCGTCATAGGCGAGATGGGGATGGGACGATGTAGTGACAAAACTATTATAGAACAGTATTTCAAAGATGAACATGAAACATTCAACAAATCAGATCTCATGATAGAGCCGAAGGGTGTTTAGAGGTTAGGGGAATCCTCATGTTTAAATGGTGGACATGAGGGGTCCGACACCAAAGAATGACATGCACGCAAGCATTCGGCTGAAACAACAATGAACAAAAGTCTTTAATAGCAACGAAGAGATGAGCTGCAATGACACTAAAGAAGAAACAACTAGAGGTTGTGATGAAATTTAAGAAAACATCTTCAGAAGAAACCATAACCAAGAGGACTAATGTAAGCTGGGCGATTGTCAAGACATAGATCAGAAAGAAACATGTCGTGGTCTGCATAATCCTACAACGTGATCAAGGCCTATGAAGAACCTGTAAAAGGATTAAAACCTAACTAAAAATAGAAAAATTTGAAAATGGTTAGAATCCAAAGAATAGCGAAAGATGCTGTCAAGCAAGGCTCTGCAATTCCAAGGCAATGAGATAGAGAGAAATTTTTTTAGAGCTTAAATTTTTTGAAGTGATCTCGTGCGTCAAGGAAAAGAATGGGGAGGCTGAGAGAAATACTGTAGAAACTGTAAAACAGAAAAACTGTTAGACAGAAAGTAATAGAAAGCTCAAAGCATTGCACAAAGTTTGTTGTGACACAAAACGTTTTTGGAGACTAGCACCCCTCATTAGTGTGTTTAGGCAATGCGGCCAGGCAGCCGAAGCTGCAAAGGCAAGGGAATAAGCATGCCAGTACATGTATAAATAGGGTCCCAACTTCTAAAATTAGAAACTCCCACTCATTAAAATTAGAAACTCCTACTCATTAGAATTAGAAACTCCTACTCATTAAAATTAGAAACTCCCGCTAATTAAAATTAGAGCGGGCCTCATTCGTCATAGGCGAGATGGGGGTGGGACGATGTGCTGACAAAACTATTACAGAATAGTATTTCAAAGGTGAACATGAAACATTCAACAAATTAGGTCTCATGGTAGAGCTGAAGGATGTATGTGAGGGTATGTTTAGATTGTTGGATTGGAGAAAAAGATGTTTTCATGGCTTGGGTTCCGGTCCACTCAGCTAAGGTGCCGGTTGTAAGTTAACAACCCTCGTAGCATTTCGTTGCTACGGTTGTGGTGGTATCTCTCCCTACATCGGTGGAGCAGGTGGTAGCTGAGTGGGATGTTGTGGAGGAGTGGCAGGAGAAGGTGATGGAGGATAGAAGAGGTGTGGGTTTTCCCCCTGGGTGATGGAGATTGAGGTCGAAAATATTTCAAGGGGTGGTAATGACTTTGAAAGGTCGCATGACTAGAAGAGTCCCGTGGAGAGACCGGTTGCTGAACGTAGTAGCCATAGGGATCTGGCTGTTTGTAAGGGTATTACTACCTTGGAGGTGGCATCCCCCACGCTTGTGGATGCTGCCACTGTTGGAAGTATTTGTATAGTTACGGTGGTGCTCCACTTGGATAGTATCCTTGCTACTGGTGGAACTGCCTTGGGTTGCTTTGTGGATAAGGCAGTCTTCGGGGTGTTTGCCTCTTCGCCAAGTGAGGATTCAGTGCGTACACCCTAGAGTCTTGAAGGTGTGACACCATAGGATAACATCCCTTGGGATGTTCATATTGGCATATGCCACATTCACCATCCTCCTCGGTGTTAGAGTCTGCAACCTGCTCTGCTACAGCAACTTTGCCCTTACCCTTATATTGGGCATGTTCAGCTTCCTTCTTCCTGCGCCGATAGCAATCATTACCTTGTTCTCGGGATGCTTCTACAATTTTTAGCATACTTTGGAATTTTTTGTCCAAAGAGTCCCACATCTTACCAACCTTTGTCGATATTTCAGATGCAAAATTTTGTAAAGGCAAGGTCTTCCAGTTCACCGTTGCTTCCAATGGTGGTTCCTCCTCCTCGTCACAGAATTGGACCTCCTTCTTTCTAATGGAGGGATCCCGATTAAATTCTTCTACACTCGCCTTCTTTTTAAGTCCTCCTTCCTCCTTGGCCACCTGTTCAATGAGGTGCTGCAATTGATGGGCTCTTAGCTCTGATAGTCGTCCCTGGGCGTACACACCAAGGGTCTTTCACGTTTCAAAACAGAGCCCATCAATGATGTGGCGAAGTTGTGCCTGCTAAGAGTAGCCATGACTAGGGCACCAATGTAGTAGTGAATAATATCTACTCATGGCTGCATCCAAGGGTTCATGATTACCTTGCTTCCACCCTTAGATCTAACATCTTAGGTTTGCCACTCTGGAGTACGTTTGATACTTGTCATTGAAAATTTCAAGCATTGTACTCCATCTTTTGATTGATTCTGGTTCCAAGGACCAGTACCAGTTTTTTGCTTCCTTGATGAGTATGCGAGGGAACAACTTCAGCTTCTGCCAATCATTATCAATGTTTTGCAGGGTGCAGGCGTCATGGAACGCCTGCAGGTGAGTTTGTAGATCACAATTGTATCCCCCTTCAAATCTAGGATCCAGCTATCCTTCACGTGCCTACTAGGGATCTGAACTGCCTCAACGATCTGGAGCATGCTCTGAGTAGCCAACAATGGCTAATCTGAATGATAGTCCTGCTGAGGACCATGATGTCTGTAATGATTCTGGCTACCCCTTCTTTCATGCTGACGAGCATCACGCGATTGATCATGTGTTTCCTCACGTCGTCACCTTCAAACCTTTTGGCCACTGTCCTTTCGCTTCTTTCTACCCCAGTTACAATCAGAACTTAAGCTAGATGAAGGTGTAGGAGAATGAGAGGATGGAGAAGAAGGAGAGGTAATGCCACTACTCCGGTGTCGATCTTCCTCTCTACCCTGATGATGGCCTCAATCATCCTACCCATCTTTGCTACGTGACCCTCCATCCCCTTGAGGATCTTGGTCACTTAGAGGCTTGTTATGAATGATGGATTGAAGGACTTGTTGCCCCAGGGGAAGTTTGGTTGAATGGGTATCATGAAAGATGGGATCCCCATCGTCTCGCAGTGCTTGCGAGAATAAGGGATTACTGAATTGTTTCCCCTTCAGGTGTTCATATCTTTCTGCCTGCTGCTAGTCTCTTGCTCGTTGAGCCTCAGTGGGACAATAGTCTTGGTAGTCATGGTACTCCATGACATACTCCACTCCATGGTCCTAGATGCCTAGTCTGGCAGGATTGTGAAACAACATCGTAGGAGCCGATCAGTCGGGTGGTAGTACGATGTTGGCCTCCATGTCCCGCCATCGTAGATGCTCATCCTGATGTAGGACGAATGTGAAGTCAAGGACATAATCATCGAGATGCTTGTACACTACCTGACATTCTTGTGGCATTGGTGGGTTGGATACCTCTCTCTTGTGAGAAGACATGTTGGACGTTAGATGGTCCATATAATCGGTGTACCTTACTATTTACTTTAATTTGCCTAACGTGCGTAAATGTTTCTATCCTGGGTCCATTCCAATGACTTGAATGATAATTTCACTAAGGTTAGATGACGCATGTAAGACTAATAGTCCCTGACAATGGTGCCAATGATGAGCGGCTAGATACCCCTACGCCCAACCATACGAATCACGGGTGTTCACACATGACTCGGTCGAATTCCATAGACTATAAGCACTTAACATACACCAAACCCTAACCAGTGAAACCTTGGGCTAGAACTGTTGTTGTCTTCCTAATCTCACTTGTGATTTTCTGTTTATGATGGTTAAGTGAGATTAAGGCTAATTAGTTTTATAGCTTTTTACTTATCTTTTGGCATTTAACTATTTTGGGAAATAAGGCTAGACTATTAAGTAATCTAAGACTATCTTAATCTAAATCTTAACTACTCCTAACATAAGTATCCAATCCCATCTTCTGAGCATGTTCTGAGCATCCCCTAAACATTACTGGGTACCAGACGTTAAGCGTCACTGGGTTACCAAGTGTTGGGTTTTTGTTCGAGATGGTCGTACTTATGGTCTTTACGAACTTATAAGAGAGGGAAAGCAATTAGAATAATAATAACAGGAACTTAAGTAACTATCAAAGCATAAACATATTAAACTAAGGAATGCAATAAATGACTAAGTCCAAATGCTGCAAGGAATGCTTGAGGAGTTCGTCTTTATTGCCGTTCACGCCAATGGGCTCAGATACATCAACGCTAGAATAAAAAGACGATCACTTTTCTTACACCTACTGCAGGCACTTGGAAAATATTCTATCTCTTGCGAGAAAAAACTGCAAGAGCTTTACTACAACTAACTGAAAAGGTACCTAAATGAGGCAGAAGGCCCTCTTATTTATAGGCCGAAATAGGGTTCGCGTAAACGGGGCCACGTTGACCCATGGAAGGCTACGTCGACGGGGCTGCGTCGATGCGACCGCATATACGCAGCCCTGTATATGCAGCCTAGTTGACGCATCAACTAATGACACTTCATCAAGGATCATCACTTAAAGGCTCAATGCTTATCTTGCCAAGGTAGGTCCTAGGAGGGCACTAGACGAGTGCAAGCTTGACCTCTTCTAGTGGTTGCACAAAAAACTTGAACCTAGATCTTATGACCTGAAAAATAAGCACCTTACCATCACTTAAAGTGGTGGTTTCTTGCCCAAGTTATTTTGGCTTGGAGGCCAACTATTAATCATAGATTAGTAATGCTAAATAATATTTTGTCCATAATGCTCCAAGGAGAGCTTATTAGTAATGCTAAATAATATTTCATCCATAACATTCAAAGAAGAACTTATCTGTAATGCTAAATAATATTTCATTCATAATAACAACATATTTACTCCATTTTGGTTGAGAGGCCAACTACTACTCATAGATTGGTAACACTAAATAAGATTTCATCCATAATGCTTCAAGGAGAGCTTATCAATAAAGCTAAATAATATTCTGTCCATAAGGCTATAGGGAGAGCTTATGGGTAACACAAAATAATATTTCATTTATAATATTCCAAGGAGAGTAACACTAAATAATATTTTATCCCTAATACCAACATATTTGATCCAAATAATCTATGGCTTCTATGTTTGTCTTCTGATTGCAATGCAAAAGAAATAAAATTAGAAAGGCCATGGAAGTATGTATGGAAATAACATTCATAAAAATTCAAAATATTTTACATCACAAGATTTAGTACCAAACTTGAAATTAGTTAATTCAATGCACATCGTAAGAATATGTATGGAAATAATAATCCATAAAAATTCAAAATATTTTACAGCACAAGATTTAGTTCAAAACTTGGAATTAGTTATCCTTCTCATCATGCAATCATAGCGATCACACCAAAATTGTTATATAATACATAGAATTTGGTAAAATGGTAACGTGGATAAATTTTAATACAATAGAACTAAACTTCAACTTCATTTTAAGAATATTTTCTCAGCCAAATTATCGGTAGATATATATTAAATATATAAGTAAGCTAGCTACATATCAATAATAATTTCTATGAAAAAGTTGATATCTTTCGCCTAACATTATGATGACTATTATTTATTTTTTGGGATAAAGTCCAACCAACATGTAGTTGGCTTATTGGCCAAAACCAACAAGCTCTAAAAGGTAAAAAAGAAAAGGAAGGAAAAAAAGAAAAGGAAATAAAATTAAATATATTTAGTTATGTTGTTTGAGATAAATTTTCAAAATGAATTAAGATAGAAATGCCTGTATTAAAATTAAAAAATACTTAGTTATGTACTTATGTTGCTCAAGATAAATGTCCAAAATAAATAAAATTGAAATGCCTTGGGTTTGGGGGTATCGGATATTGGCTCGTGGATCCAGGGCCACTCCAAGGGCAGAGTACAGCAATCTGAAGATCCAAGGGGCACTTGCTGGAGTAGTAGTAGTAGTAAAAGAGCAGGAAAGGAAAGGAAATGTCCAATCTGGATGGACAGACAAATAGAGCAGCTTAAGCGATGCGAGCCACTCAAGGAGTTGGAGGTCAAGGCGCTCTACCTCAGGGCCATGGAAATACTTGTCGAAGAAAGCAACGTCAAGCGTGTCCATGCTCCTATCATCGTATGCCTATTTTCTCTTCTTTAAGCTCTTTTCTATTTTATTTTCCCCTCAATTTCGATAGGGTTTTAATGACAAGCTTGTAATGAGGAATGGCTCTGAATTTTTCAAGAGGAACTTTATCATTTGTCATTTTAATTTCTAGCCTATGCAGAATTACGGTTTTCGTGTTCTCATGATGCACAATGAACAATGACACTTTCTTGAATGAGTTTAACTTGGTCACAATTGCTAGCTTGTGGACTTTTTAACATGAAAGTTGCGGTTTTTAGATATTCTTAGGGGCTTACCTTTTGACCTTATTGTATATACATGAAGACGTTGAATTGTCTTTCTACAATTATTTTTCTTCTGATATTAAAAAAATAAAGAAAAAAGACAAGCAGGGTATGCAACTGGGATTGAAAGTTTTTACCCATGTTGACTGAGGCGCTTGGGATCTATCCAAACCATTTTTTAAAAAATTATAGCTCAGCGGGTTTTAGTGGAATTGAATCTGTGGCCTGGGCTTACAACCAGTAAACTAACTCGTTATCAACCTTTAAGAATAAAATTTTACTAGTATCTTATGCGAAGTTTTCAAAAGCAATGCAACATATTATTTTATTTTTTATATCTATCTTTATATTTTGTTGTTAACAAAATCTTATTTTTACCCCTCTCTTTATATATATAATCCGTTGAGTAAGAGCTATTATCCATGTTAGCCTTGTCATTATTATTATTATTATTGGCAGATTTGTGGAGACACCCATAGTCAATTTTATCACATGAAAGAGCTATTTAAAGTTGGAGGTGATTGTCCAAAGACAAACTATCTGTTCTTGGGTGATTTTGTGGACAGAGGATTTTACTCTGTGGAGACTTTTTTATTGCTACTTGCATTAAAGGTTGATCTATCTCCCATTCTATCTGATTGTGTCTTCATTTCACAGCCTTGTTCTCATTGCCAAGTTGAGGATAATGCATATATTTCAATTTTCCAATAGCATTTTAGAAAAGCTTTTGTCATGGTTGTCAAGATGGATGACGAAATTTTTACAGTTATATGTGCATTTAGCATCATACATAGGTGATTTGATTTGTCATTGCCTTCATTTTGGAGTATCCATTATTTTTTGAAATTTTGTTAAGGTATAATTATTTTAAAAAATAAATCGTTTGGTAAGCTCTGTGCAGAAAATTTTGTTTATGGTGCTTATTTTGTTGGTAATGCATAAACTATGAAAAACTTACACACACATACTCATGAATTAATGAGAACCCCTTTAAAGCATTTGCATTGATAATAAGTTTTTGCTAATGCAATGTTCCTATATCATGAATTAGTATAACCTTTTTACGATGCTAGACTTAATGTTTCCTTAAAAATATGTTTCACATGTCTCTTAAATGGCTTATGCACTCCTGGGTTTCTTCTTCTCATTGTCTTGTTTGACATGTCAGATGCTTTTTTTACATGCTTTTCATGAATGCTAGCTGGTTATAAATTCCTAATTATAGACCTTGTAGGTCCTCCATGTATGTCTATCTTCTCAATGCTACAATTCTTTAACAGGATATATCATTTAATTGGAGTTGTATTCATCCTTTCTCACTTGGTCAGAGCTTGTAGTCTACAAGTCACAAGTTCTTTAACAAATAGTCAGCCTATCATAGATGAGATAAAGGTATCAAGATGATGATGATTTGTCCTTGCATCTCTCATTCTTTGTAGAAAGTACACTACAACATTATATTCAAGGATGGAGATGAACATGTGTGCAAGTTCTCTTTCTGAATTTGAAGTATTACAAAATGTTAATTTTCTTATTTGTAATCATGTTGAAAATCATATTTGAAGGAAAATTTTTTTCTCCCATACATTGAGAATTGGAGACATTAGTTCTCTCTTTCTTGGTTTGGAGCTTCACCCCTCCATTGTGTTCATTTAATGATATAAGTAAGCTTTTTTTTATTGTTAACAAAATTTTCAAGAATGAAGTAAGCTTTTGGAACTTGTGCAATTTAGTTAGAATTTAATATACAATATTAAACAATTAATATTTATTTTACATAAGGGGCCATCATTTGAAGTGATGATAAGGTGCTCATTTCTCAAGTCAAAGACTTAAGTTTAAGCCTGGGCACAACCACTTGGAGAGGTTAGGCTTTTGCTCATCTATTGACCCTCCCGGGACCTCACATAGTGGGATGAACATTGTGGCTCTAGGTGATGATCCTTTAATATCTATTCTACATTTTTTTTCTTTGGCTTAGATATTTTAGCTATCATGTAGGAAGTAACATTTGATTATACATGTGTACTAGTTACTAAAAAAAAATTCTTGTATAAATATTCCTTGAAGACTATAACATAGTATGTACCTTTTATTTCCACTGTGGCCTATGCAAGTTTGAAAAGCTTTTGCTGTACCTATTCTCATGGAGCCTATGCTACATGGTTTAAGACAATATAATTGGTTATCTTACTAGGTCAACCCTGTTAATACATCATTAAACTATTGATTCATACATGTGCAAAATTGTTAATATGACATACACTGAAAGTTGTCACATCTCTTCTCATATTCTTGTGACCTATGCAATACATTCTATGATTCTAACACAAATAATAGATAACCTGACCTTTGAATTTGACTATGCATGAAAGTGAATTTTGTTCATCACGTTATTAACTTGCTATGACATCCTATAGGTTTTTAGATGTTGAGTCCTACCCTTTTTCACAAAACTCCAGTCATATAATTTTAACGTAAAGTGTATAACTTGAACCTTGAAGTTTTTCATGGAAATACTAAGTTGATGCAGTTAATGTTATCATTGTAGGTTCGGTAAGCAAGCAAGACCTAGAGAATACGCCTCAAGCAAGCAAGCAACTCACGAGTGAGTGTAAGCAGAAGCACAGCTTCTTAACGTACATGACCACACACCTCATTGAGGGTAACCAAACTCCAAAACGAGGACCAAGCAAATAAGCACACACACAACCTTGTAGACCACATCGATGGAAGGGGAGACGATGCACCTACAAGGGAAGGTGTCTCATCCCCAGATCCCTCATGATCTGGTACAAGGTGTGGCCTGGCACCGCACCAAAACTATCCAGTCTTGGCTTCTTACATATCTACGACCGCCATAGAATCAGGGCCATGTAGTTCTCCATGGTGAAGGGGGAAGGAAGAGGACCTAGAGAAGAGATTTGCAACAGCAAGGTGTCCTATTGCTAGCTTGGTACCACCAAGCCAGGGTGGGTTTTCTAATACTTGAGAGTCACCCGAGGGTGCCTCAAAGTGTTCCATGGCCCCCGAACCATGGGGAGAGCCCAAGAGAACCACCACTCTGGGACATCTCTCACAATCCTCCCCCACACAAAGAAGCGACATCCTCAGAGCGAAGCCTAGGATAGCTTCAAGTGTGCACTTCTAAATGGGTTTAGAACTCCGTCAATTCTGGGGATCCGTCAACTTCTTAGACGCCAGGCTTGAAGGAAGGTACCAACCCCAACACCTGATACGTCCTTCCATCCAATGCCTTACATGAAACGCAAGGGCAATTGGAGGAAGCCCAAGACTTCCCTTCTCTATATGAGCAAGAGAGTCCAACCCAAAGGGCCAACGTCTCTAAGGTGCCCCCTAGATCTGTCCCTTCTGAGGGTCTAGAGACATATCTTCTTGCGTAAACCCATACTTATGCAAGAAGACAGCTCCTCCTCGACAAGTCCCACCGAGTTCCTCTGTGAATGGCATCTCAGCACCCATTGATTTTTTTTTTATTTTTTTTGGAGGGCTCACCAGGGCCACTACCCATGGTGAGGGACTTGGGAACATCACACCGAGAGGGAGGACATGCTCCTAAGAGCCATGTCTCCGCAAGAAACTCATGCTTGTCAGAACTCCATGTTCTGCTACTCGCATCGAGACCCATGGGGTCTCACCAATGCAACCATCTAAGCATTGATTCCACGTGCATCGGTACCATGCGCATTCTCTTTTTCTCATCATGTTTGTTCAAGATGGTATGAAGGGAGTCAAGCATGTTCTCCCTTACAAACAAGCTACACGAGTAGATCTTTGAGCTTGACCTTCTCGTCTACAGACACCAGCATTGCATGCCTCAATTCATCATTCATCATTCCAATGAGAGAGAAGATCCAAAAATCTATTTGGAAACTTCTCCAAGAGGCTAACATACAACAAGCCCCAACTATCAGCAACACCTCTTGTGATTGTCCAACATCGAGAATGCCTGCTTGAATGTTAGAACAAGTGGAGGGTCAATTGGGCAGCCAACCCCATGAAAAACGTCCATCACCTGTCTCATATCAGCTGTAAGCACATCATCGAATGCAATCATAATATCCCCTTCATGGAGAAGGATCACCCACATTTGTCACATGCAAGATATCCTTCCCACACCAAGTTATGGGACAAGCACCATTTTCTGAACACTAGGTCCAAGAATGAATATAGAGTCACCTTAGAGAGCAACCAGATCATGAATTTTCCAAGGAACATCAACGTTCTCAGAATTTGCATTTCCCCACTATATCAAGAACCATTACTAGTCTAATGATCAACATCTTTCAGTAGATTTTGCACTTGCAGGAAGGATCCTCTTTGGGAGGTTTTTTCCATAGGTAAGTATAGCAGCCCAGCTACACCTTAACCATCATACACACCCAAGTAGTCAATATAGCCAATAGAACCATATCGTGGAACTGTCACCAGCTGAGGGAAGACATGGGTTCACAAGTGTTACCCAATTTTGATTTTCCCCTTGAGAACAACTCAAGACACCAAGCAATTCATCCCTTGAAATTTTATCAAGAGGGATTTTTGTTTCATCTTGGGAGATCTGGGTTTTGTTTCATACATCCTAGTCAAGCCCATTTACATCAATTTGTGGTGGACAAGGCCGCACCACTACCTATTGTCATTCAACCCAAAAAACAAACACAAGTCAACAACAACATCTTACCCATAGGAGAACCAGGTCCTCAAGATAGCTTTACATGGAATGGGCTTTCATCAACATCATTTACAACTCAAACACAAAACAATTCATCCCCGAAGGGTTTACAATAAGGATGGTCTACCAGAGAACCCCAACAAGGAAGCTCCTCTGACGCCTCCAAAACTAAGAGAGTACACAAGATCATGCCTTGCTTACATGAAGAGCAATATGTATCTTTAATTTACATCAATAACACGACCTCACAAGGGAGGTTTCATGAATTTCACTAGGTTAACAACATTCTGTCTCTAAGAACATGCCCCACGAGTTCACGAACATAGGACCACTGCTAGGATCAAGTCCCAAACATCAACGGCTTCTAGGTCCCAAATAGGAGACAACTGTCTCAATACCACCTATCTTATTATTTTAGGAACTGAAGAGGGCATCCATTGAAATGAAAATGACCCATCATAGAATTAAGAATTCACTAAGTGATATCATGATCAACTCCCCTATCCCACCAAGGAGGTGAGAACATCAACATGAATTAATATCACACCAGAGACATGGGACAATACATCAGCGAGGGACTGTGTAATACATCAGTGTACATAAGGGACAGAGTACATGGGACAATTCAGCTAGACACCATAGCCTATTAGGCACAATGAGTCCGNGATCATCTATGGACAAGATCTTTGCCAGTCCAAGAACACAAGAGAATTGAGTTCCCAAGATTTGTCTTGTCTCAAGGACGTTCACCAAGCACACACCATCCAGGCATGCCATCTTCATCAAGAACACATGGCACTAGTTCAAGAGCATAATGGGCAAGAACATGCCCTGGTCCATTCGGTACAGCATCGTATCACAACTAAAGCATTTCTCATGAGGTTTTCAGTAGAATTATACATCAAGGCACAAAGGCCATTTACAACATATAGCAAGGACACTTCAAAACAAGCACCAGGAAAACACCATACATCAAGCTTGGCCTTGTCACAGGGTGTGGCATAGGCCTACAAACAGGAGACAACTGAGTCACATAGGCAATACATCTAGAACTTTTGAGTGCATACAACCGAAATGAAAATACCACAAGGGTAAATTTTACACACCCAAGGATCGGATTACATTCATATATGGGACCATACATGGTATTTGGGAATGCTACCCAAGCCTAAAAGGCTATAGGACAACTACCCAAGCCCATCCTAGGCTAAAGGATTTAGGCCACCAAGAGCATACCATGAAGAACCATGTTGTTTTGAGAAAAACTTGTCTCTATCACGAAGCATAAACGATCATATGTCATTGCACCACTGTCTCAAAAGATACATGATCTACCGTCGCACTGAACCCATTGCACGAGTAACATCAAACAAAAATAATTCGAGACACGAATGTAACGATCAAATAATAAAACATGCCAACTAAGTATCCACCATCCTACCATAGTGGGATCTCATTGCATTGGCCACTCCTGGGCCATCAGTATTCGGCATGGCCAAGGATTCCATTTCATGCCATCTTCTAGCCTAATATCTGTAGGGTCTAGGACAGATCACCATCCTCTGTTAGTGCTCCCCTAGCACTGAGAGGCAAACAAATCATGATGTACCTACTAATCCATCACAACCAAGGTATTGATAAATCCACACCCCAATGTTGGGATTCTAAGACCAAATAATCAGTTCATGAAGGTCTCAAGAGCATGTATCTTACCCATAGACATATTGCTCATAGAATCAACTGAGGTCATCACTGGTTGCACCTTTGTACCTGTGCTACCTGCAAACACTGAGACAAAAGCTCAGAAACATAGAAGTTAGCAGGAACATGATCAGCACATCAACCTCATACAAAACCATCAAGCATGATCATATAACAAAGTCATATCACTCTTGCAGATCATAAAAACCAAGACCTCAACAATATGCATAGAGATCAATCATGCAAAACATTGACGGATGAATTACATCCCCACTTGAAAAAACAATTTCATCATGAGGCATACCAAGAGAGAGATAGCACACTCTCAAAATTTCAAGATTCATACACAACAATCATTCCCAACAACTAACATTGGCCTCAACCAGGACCAAAATCTCAACACACTCGTATGAGTCATGGGCAATAGACAATCGTCATCTCAACCCAAAAATAAGGTGGAAGACCAAGGTCTATCCAACAACAAGTCTACATCAAACAAATTCTCGCAACAATGCACAACAACGAGCAACATCACGAAGGATGCATTCACAAGAAGACTCTCATCAAAAGAGGTGCGGTCTCAACAAAGAACCAACAATAGGGTGACCCACATGAGTAGTCTTCAAATCAGAGTGACCAAGGAATATCACCAATCAAAATAGCGATGCCACAAGCAACACCACCAGCTCAACAAGGAGCACAACTCGTAAGGATCAACAATAAAGGCAATCATGCTTCATGCACAATAAGTTGTCAAACAAGACAACATCCATTTGGCTTTGGGAGGACACAAACAACCACTGCATCCTCAATGTTCCCAACAATAATCCATCATACTGCGTAAAACATTATGCCTTGCGTTACGAACAATAGACACGACCAAGATAACACACATGCAGAATTTGAAAGCACAACCAAGAAGACACGCATACACAAATAGACAAACATACAATCGCAAGAATGAACGTACGAAGTCTACTGACAACGGTCTTAGTCCACCCAAAACAAGGCTCACCAAGATCAAATGTCCAAAAGACCTCCATTCTGAGGTACCTGGGAACCATCTTGTCCCAACTTGTATTTTTCCATACTCACTGTATCTAGGGTGAGTGGGAGTGCCAAGGATATCATATCCTGCACAATTCAGCAAATGCCATCTCGAAACATGTCATCTGGGTGGAGACCGTATGGAGACTGGGTCCGATTCATCCCAGATGAATCATTGGAGACCTGAGATGAGAGCTCCTTGAGCAACAAAATTCCTGAGTTGCCATTAAAACTCCTCTCAACCATATCGCATACAATCAAAACAAGTCCAACCACAAGTACACAAGTGGAGGACATCACCACAACGCCATCGTTTATATCCTCACGGAGAGTAACATACATCTGTTGCTCACAATTTCTCATCTGTCCCCTCATGAAGAGTGGAGAACATTGCCATCAGGAAACTCTTCAAAAATACATAAGGATATGATCCTAGATCACCTAGGTATCAATCTGAAGGGACCATTAACCAAACAAGCTCAATGAAGTAACACAACCAAAGAGCACAACCATATCCCAACACAATTCAAAATGCTCTAATACCATTTGTAACAACGTTGCCTGGCACCCCAAGGAATTCACGAAGATCCAATGGATTTGGGGCGGAAGACCTAGGGAATACGCCTCAAGCAAGCAAGCAACTCATGAGTGAGTGCAAGCAGAAGCACAGCTTCTTAACGTACATGACCACACACCTCATTGAGGGTAACCAAACTCCAAAACGAGGACCAAGCAAATAAGCACACACACAACCTTGTAGACCACATCGATGGAAGGGGAGATAATGCACCTACAAGGGAAGGTGCCTCACCCCCAGATCCCTCATGATCTAGTACAAGGTGTGGCCTGGCACCGCACCAAAACTATCCAGTCTTGGCTTCCTACATATCTATGACTACCATAGAATCAGGGCCATGTAGTTCTCCACGGTGAAGGGGGAAGGAAGAGGACCTAGAGAAGAGAGTTGCAACAGGAGGGTGTCTTGTTGCTAGCCTGGTACCACCAAGCCGGGGTGGGTTTTCTAACACTTGAGAGTCACTCAAGGGCACCTTAGAGTGTTCCATGGCCCCCGAACCATGGGGAGAGCCCAAGAGAACCACCACTCTGGGACATCTCTCACAATCGTAGTTCCTTTTTGATGCTAGATGCATGCAAAATCTGACAAGATAAAACAACTAGAGCGTATTCATAATAAATAACAGAGTAATGCACCAAAAATCGCCCTATACACTAAAATACTAAAATGCAGAAACACACCTGCAACTAGTTCGCGCACATTAACGATCATGTACTTACAGAGCTAGACTATTGCAAAATGCTTCAGCAGCCACGAGAAATAATTAAAAATCCGCAAATGTTTCTATCTTCTGCCAACGCGAACCTGAAATTCACAAATAAAACAGAGCAAGCGTCATTATACACGATCGTGTTCATAAAAGCTGAGAGGCTACCGAAAACTAGAAAGCATTTTACCTACCTCTCGCAACCTTCAATCCAAACAATGAGCCACAATGACTCCAAGTTTCTTGTAGCATTCTAAGAAATCAACACCGAACTCTAAACCCTCAAGCTATAACCCATCACAACACATTCCCAACACGTTCACAGCACATTCCCAGCACATTCATAGCACATTCCCACCACTTTTCTTTCAAATTTCTTTTCAAATAACACTCAACAAGTTATGAATAAAAGTGTATCATTAATAAATTAAGCACGATGAAAATAAAGACATCCATAAGTTGGAATGATAAAGTTAATAAAACAAGGATAAAAAGATAGGGTAAAATAGGATCATCTTGTTTATGACAATTGTTGACAAAATATTTGGCTATCTATATGGATATCTTTGTGGAGGTGGCACCATCCCTCATGGTTGTGGTTTACACCATTGCTGCTAATACTACTCGTATCTTTGTGGAGGTGGCACCATCCCTCATGGTTGTGGTTTACACCATTGTTGCTAATATTACTCATACGATTGAGGCATGACTCCACTTGGATAGTATGAGTTTTGTTTATAATTGCCTTGGCATTTGTTTCTTTACAAACTATGGATTCAAAGCATAAGCACCTAACTCTTAGGCATAATTTAACAAACTTAGTTTGCATTCCCATACTAAAATAATCACAACCATCATCATTTTCTATTTTAGATACTTAGTGCATAGTAGCAAATTTTCATTTCAACTTTAATTGTTTTTTTATTTTTTCTTGCTAGTTCTCATGACGTATGTTGATTTGATACATTATTATATAATACTTGAGTTTTATTAAATTATCTTGTTGGCTCTATACTTTGGGATGCTTTTAGTCATCTAATTTTAGTTTACACATCAATTTAAAATACATTAGGTGCATGTTGATGATGGAGCTGCAACCAATGTCATCTCATGCACCATCATTGAATGCTTGGGCTTAATTGAGCAAGTATAACCTACAACCATTCTAGCTCTTAAGTCTTTCAATGGATCAAGAGTTTCCATCAAGGGGTCTATTTCCTTGGATTTTGTAGCTAGAGAAGAATTCCCTACAATTTCAAACTTCTTAGTGGTGGAAGAAATACCAGTGTTCAAATTGATTTTGGGAAGACCTTGGTTGGCTCAATTACAAGCTGTTTCCTTAACCATCCATCAAGAAATTCACTTTTCTTATGAGGGAGGTGAAATCATCATTCATGATGACAACACAGCTCCCCTAGCTATCAAAAATGTAGGCATAGAATAGGGGTTCGAAGTGGAGCTTCAAGAAGAAGCAAGAACCCAAGACAACCAATGGTAATAATGAGAAGCAATGCAATACATTATGGGATGAACTCCCTTTTAACATTTTGAGTGAAGGGGATGGCAAATACAAGCTTGTGCAGAGTTGACCTTACTCACTTCCTAATTTTGCATGCACAAGTGAAGTTTATCTTAACCTTCCCATGCCTCTATGACTAGATGTAGCGATAGCCCAATAGCCTTATTTTTTTTTTTGCAATTTATCATATCTTTGTTATTTTATACACATAGCCTATGCATGTAGCCATAAATTTATTTGCATTATTACTTATTTGCTATAGCTTTTTTTTATTTTTACTTATGTTTTAAACATTAAAAAAGTGTCTCTTTCAGACATGGCCCACTAAGGCCTAAAACTAGCACTATGGTCTACTATGACCTTAAACTAGCATTCTCATCCACTAAGACGTTAAACTGGCAATGTAGCCACAATCACACAATATAACCTATGCCTGCGATGGCCTAAAACTAGCAAACATTCCTTTTATTATCATCTCTCATGGATTGGCCTATTATCGCATTGATTAGTCATTTGATTTTATAACCAAAAACATCAACATAATCATTCTCAAGGTTTACAATATTTACTACTATAAATGCATATAGCTAGAATAAAACCAATATTTAAATTTGAAGTTAGAACGTCCACAACATATAGCCCTAAACACAATGTATAACAATGATGCCAAAGAATAACCATCCATAACATAGTTTTGGCCAACCATAGTGATCAACCTATAAAGCCTAAAATACAATAACATATAGCCAATTAGTAACCCATAGCTAAGATCATTACTTAAAACAAAAACTAAAATATAAATAGATCAAACCTATGGAGATTCTGATCCATCACTTTTGGGGGTAGATGGAGGAGGCTTTTCTTCAAATGATGGAGGGTCTGGTCCTTCATCATGTTGGCCCAATCAACATCCCCAAGATCAACACCAAAAAGAATGTTGGATCTATTTATAAGAGTCCAAGTAGGAGGCTCATGAGTAATAGCAGCTATAGCAATCTCACCTGCAACAATAGTGATATGAAGAGTAGGGGATTTCTCCACCTTGATAGTTCTTTCAAAGAGTTGATAAGCACTCTCTACTTCAATCCCTTAAATGAACAACTCTCTCTTGTGTCATTCAACCGACTCTGCTATTTTAGGTAGGCCCCATGATCAAACTTATACTAATGCTTGTGGACCTTTTGTGTCCTACCTCACTTTAGGACCATAGAGCAGTGATCCTTTTAATCCTCAACCTTTTCAGAGATGGGGTCCATCTGCATACATTGCTCCACCATCTCCCATAAAACCACTACTTTGTCTTGGATAGCATGCTAGTAGCTGGCTCAAGTGATCTCCTTGGTTCATAACTCACTTGAGTTAGCCACTTGGGCTTCCACAAAGGCTTAATGGTCTTGGAGATCCTAATCATATTCTCCTACCTTTGAACCTTTTCACTCAAGGCCATAACTTCCTTCCACAGGGATTTGTTGGACCTCTCTAGCTCTCATGAAGCTTTTGTGCATGACATTGCTAAATCAGTGGTAGTGTTGTAAAGCTTCACAAGTACACTAGAAACATTAGAGAGAAGTCTAGGCAAGGAGTCTACCTCCATGTCTTTATAGGAGTCCCACTCCATGGATGGTACTACACAAAGCATAAGATGCAACCATAAGACATAACCTTAAATAGCCATAATGCAAACAAAGCCTATGACTAAAGCACACAAAACAAAATCCTTACCTATCTCAAGTGCAACCTAATGTAATCGATCAATGATGTCCTTAGGCATCCCAAATAGGAACTCCACTTTGTCTTAAGTGTCTACACATGGTTTCACACAAAACTCAGGGATGGAAGCTTGCACTAGTAACTCAGGAACTACTATAAGCATAACAATCATCGAAATGTTAGGATGACAACCAAATATAACCAATAATATATAACAAAAATAGTGAGGCATAAGCATACCTGGCTCCTCCTCCTCCTCCGGGATGATGATGGGAGAGGTGCTTGGAACTGCCTCACCAAGCAAGGCATCTAAATTATCTATGTCTGCATTGGCAAGTCCTTCAACCATAGGTTGCTTTAGGAGTTCCTATTCTACATGCCTTTGTTCTACCTTTGCAGTAGCTTGGGCTACTATAACCTGATGCTTGTCTACAACCATAGCACATAGAAAACTAATTAAAACATGAAATCATAAAATACCCATAAAATCTTAAAACATGAAAATAGCCAAATTTAAACAAAGCATACCTACAACTACTTGTTGTGATGGCTTAATCTTAAACTTAAGCTTCTTTGAGGTAGGTTGATTTGATGTTGGGGGTGCCTCCTCCATAGGCTTCTTAAGTTTCTCTCTAGCTACCTCTTTAGCCTCCATGTGTTGTCATCTGGCATTTTGAACACTGGTAGGAAATGAGAGGGGCTCATCATCATTAATACTATCGAGAGACTCATACTGCCTAACATCAAGATTCTTAGTTGTGATGGATAATGTCTCATCCAACCCCTTTGGTGGATTTTAGGCTTGCACTATTTGATAAATATGTTTTATTGAAGGCCTAGAAAGTTGGCTTGGGTCTTGGGAAACCCATCGCCCATTCCTATATACCACCAGAAACTCTACAAACCTCTTTAGAGGTGCATATGGATTATCATAGAGGTATCAATACAGAGTCTAAGAATCTCCTCTCGAAGCCCAATAGCATAATCAAATTTGATGTCCTCCATCAAGACCTTCTTAAAGGTCCATCCCTATGCTAGGTTGATTACCTTCTTTTGTAATAGTAGTTTGGGAAATGCAGGAGACCTAAACAAATGATAGGATTCCTTTACATTAGGATTCATGATGCTATCCATCAAAATTCTAGAGTGGCCTATGTTGGCACCAAGCCACTCTAGAACTTCCTCACGATGGCCTAATTCCCTCACTGTCTTAGTGGGAACCTTGGCCCCATTAGCAGGGATCCCAAATAAGTCATGAAAAAGGCCAACACCTACATCAATGTTTTTCTTAACACCTTGAATCATGGTGCTAAAGCGACCAACCTCCTCGTCAAAGGAGTTGATAACATGCAACATCTCTACAATAGGAATGGAAGGAATAGGTGCCATAAATACATCAACTAAACTTGCACACTAGATGTTTGCTTGAATGTATCCAGGTGCCTACCCCTTTAGCCACTCTTGTGCTAATGCAACATCATCAAACTTTAGGATGAGGATTTCCTCATGATGTGAACATGAAAGTGGTATAGTGACATTAGCTAAGGTGGAAGGTTCTGTGAAGAAATAACTGAAGGTTAGTATCCATATGAGCAATTTCAACAATCAAGAAAAGAAATAAAACACTTAATTTCATAAAACATTAGAAGCTACATGTTCACCTTTACTTTTCTTCTATGATGTGGAAGTTCTAGCTCCAAGGGTCTGATCTTTGCTATCGGCATCTATCCACCAGCTGTGCATCATCTTATCATCCTTGCACTTGTATAAGACATTAAATCTAGAGGCGTATTCATCAAAATTCCTTCTTAACTATTGGTACACAACAACTCTAATTTGGGGATTCTTTGTTGTAGCGACTGAAAATGTTGGTGGTTGGAACACCGAGAGGTTACCAGGTGTATAGCCTAACCCCGGATCCGCACGAAGGCTATGCTGGAGAAAAACAGAAATGGGGTGCCCTGAACAGTCTGGTTAATCAGATAGGGACTTAATCGGTGTATAATAACCTTTCGTAAATGTTTGTTTTAAAGATCTTAGGTATAACTTAAGTGATAAGCAACAAACATAAACTGATAGAGAATAATGCAAAAATATGATAATTGCAAAATGAAATGAAATAGGCTTGAGTGAGAAAGTGCACCGTCCCAAGGTCGCGGGATTTGATCTTTGTTTGGTTGAAGATGTACAACTGATGCGCAGTGTGGACAAGCATAGCTTACAACATAGCGATATGGTCATAGCTCCTTGAACTACTGTCAACAACTTGCTAATAGGAACCTTTTGCTTGCCAGTCTCTCTGCTACAGCTAATCGCCAGAAAGCCAAAATGCTAAAATGCCAATCTTCGAAGACAATTTCCAGAAAAGTGATTCTCAAAGTCAACCCTTTGAACATTTTGCTAGGGTATTTATAGAGCCAAAAGTGGGAGAGAAACGTGGTTTGGATGCCACGTGTCCTGGGTCTCACAGAGTGCCAACGTGACTGTGCGATGTTGCTGTGTAATGCTGGACTGCAGTGTCACACTGGTGTGCTATGCTGCAGTGTGATGCTAAGTGTGAAAACTTGCTGTACTATGACCATACTGTTCAAGTTGCATGTGCCAAAATCTAGTGAACTACCATGTTTGTTACAAAGAATGCCAACAATGAATGCAAAGTGGATCCTATGCTCCACGACTACATCTTTCCTACTCTTGTGAGTAGGGTCAAGCATAGGGACAACTTTGGGGATAATCAGGGGGTGAAAAACAAAGCAAACTTGCTGATTCTATCCATTGAAGAAATGCCAGGATGGGAGTGACCATTGCCAACAAGTTCTGGGGCTAACCAGAGATGCTCTAAGGCTTTTACACGAGTGTTACGCTAGTTATGCTACCCAATGTATGGGTGCAGTGTAAACACTTGCACGCTACGTTGTGCTATGCTACGTAGTGTAGCATAGATGTTAGTTTGAGAGGAATCTTGCCCGAAAGCCAAAAATACCTGTTTGAGGCCTAGCCTAGCAAGCAACTGCAACCTTGTCTTTCATGCTAAAAGGTCCTGGGACCTACAGAGTTCATCCTTGGGACATTTTTGTGCTTTGTGTCCTTGTTACATTGTGCTATCCTGCATAGCATAGCACAGCGTAGCAGCCAATGTGACATGAATTCTTGTTCGATCTACAATGCTTTGTTGAGCAATTCTACTTAGGGCCTGAGGGGCGAAGCGGGATAGGCAGTCTTGGAGGTTTGAATATGTTCAAGTGCAATCCTTTTGCTAGAAACCACTTGGCAGAGGACCTTTGTTCGTTCTAACCCTGCTACACTGTGCTACGCTACATAGTGTAGCAGAGCGTAGCACCCAGTTTAGCTTGTATTTTGACCTACTTTACAAACATTTTGTCACAGAATGTTAGTCATGTCCTGGTGCGGTAGCAGAGCAAACCTGTTTGATGGGTGAAGCATGGGCAAATATGCTTACTCCATCAGAGCCATCTAAGTAGGAGCATTGTCATAGTACATCCCTGCTACGTTGTGCTACACTACATAGCGTAACACAACGGAGCACTCAAATTGAAATGATTTCTGACAAAACTTGCCATATTTTACTGCTTCATGTTGCCCATGCATCAAGGATGAAGTAGGGCAGATATCCTGGAGGATTGGGTTGTTGTCAATCTACATCTTGGGTGCCTGATCAGTCTTCTCAAGGCCTGCTACACTATGTAGCATAACATAGCGTAGCAGGTCTCACAGTTAGAAAACTTGCCAAACTGTTTAGTCCATCCTAAACACCTTCAACAGCTCCTAGCATGGTCCCTAGGTAGACCGTCAACCGGGTCAAGTGTCAAGCTGGGCAAGCTAAGGAGTGTAGCAAGCCTATCAGCCCAGGAGATAGAAAATTTGCCAAACTATATGGTCTATCCTTGGCGTCTCTTTTATGTAGACTGGCCTTATGACTGGGTGCTACATTGACTGTGCTGCAGAGGTTGGCAGGCAAGCTCGGAAGTAACTTTGCAGGTGTTAGGACTTCCGAGGTGCCATATTGTCTACACGATTCAACATGACACCACGCTCGCAGAGATCCCTACCCAAATTTTGAGACTATTGAATCATGAGAGTACTAAAATTTATGGTGTTTCAATGGCCCTTCTTTGTTGACGTTTAGAGGATCTACCTGAGAGACGTCGACAAAGAATACAAAACACCATGAAGAACCAGACACCATCACCGCTCTTCAGCACCCTCTTGGATGGCTCCTTGCTACGTTTGAGAGTGCTTAGAGGGCAATGTAGGATAAGGGAGCAAGGAATGGATTCAAGGGAACAGGTTTGGGGAAGAAATGAATGCAAAATGCAATGCTTTGAAAAACTGTTGTCATAGCGTGATCCCTCATTAGAGTGCTTATGAGGGGGTTAGCATGCATGGGTGTCTTTTTTTCGTGGCCTTTGACATCTTATCAGAGTGCTTGGAGATGGTCAATTTATGGTTAGAGCGATTATAAAGTAGCTATTGTACCATTTGTTTTAAGCACTTGTCTTTTGTTTTTTTTTTTTGCACACCCACATTCACGTGGAGACAACCTTGTCATTGCCGTAGGACAGGTGTTTCCTCCCTAGGATGAGCTGTGTTATATCCATGTGGGGCTTTGACATGTCTACAGAGGCTTTCCATTGGACGAGTTGCGTTACGTCCACCATGGACTTGGCGGTTGGGCATGTGAAAGGGCTTTGTTCATTGGGAAAGCATGTAAAGGGGATATAGGAAGCTGAAAGTGTGGGGAATGGGGATTAAGTTAGCTAAAAAGAGGAGTAGTGTATGCACTCTCAAGTAGCTAGGCTAATCAAAGTGAGTGCTTTGGAGCAATGTAGTGTCTTGCTCTTGTGGTGAAATGCATCCCTGAACGACACCATCTTGGCTTTTACCCTACAAACACAACAGAGAGAAAACCAAAAAAAGCAACCATGAAATAAAGTGAGGGAAAAGTCCTACTTGCTCTGGACACTGCTTGGGTGGCAAGTGGTGTGTCTGACGTGCACAATGTCCAAAGCAAGAAGGCCAACATGGGTTTTGATGGCAACAGGCCAGAAAGGTTAGCATTGAATAGGCTAGGAGCAGTGGTGATGTAGGCGCTCAGGATTCCTCACCCAAGGCAAACATCATGCAGTCCAACTGCAAGGTGAGAAACTTAACAACTGAACATATTTTGGGCTTGGATGATGGCGAGGGCTGGAGAATGGCAACCTTGTGGTTGGGCCACAATAGTGCTGGGACTCTAACAGCAAGTGTTAACGGCAAGAGCTATTGCTTAGAGATATCGACAAAGAATATGAAACACCATGAAGAACCAGACATCATCACCACTCTTTAGCACCTACTTGGATGACACCTTGTTATGTTTGAGAGTGCTTAGAGGGTGATGTAGGATAAGGGAGCAAGGAATGGGTTTGAGGGAATAGGTTCGAGGTAGAAATGAATGCAAAATGCGACGCTTTGAAAAATTGTTGTCATAGCATGATCCCTTATCAGAGTGCTTATGAGGGGATCAGCATGCATGGGTGTCTTTTTTTTTTGTGGCCTTTGACCTCTCATTGGAGTGCTTAGAGATGGTCGATTTATGTCGAAGTGATTATAAAGTAGCTATTGTGCTATTTGTTTTAGGCACTTGTGTTTTGTTTTTTTTGCACAACCACATTCACCTGGAGAAAACCTTGTCGTTGCCGTAGGATAGGTGTTTCCTCCCCTAGATGAGCTATGTTATATCCATGTGGGGCTTTGACATGCCTACAAAGGCTTCCCATGGGATGAGTTGCATTACGTCCCCCATGGACTTGGCGATTGGGCATGTGAAAGGGCTTTGTGCATTGGGAAAGCATGTAAAGGGGATATAGGAAGCTGCAAGTGTAGGGAATGGGGATTAAGTTAGCTAAAAATAGGAGTAGTGTATGCACTTTCAAGAAGCTAGGCTAATTAAAGTGAGTGCTTTGGAGCAATGTAGTGTCTTGCTCTCATGGTGAAACGCATTCCTGAACGACACCATCTTGGCTTTTACCCTGCAAACACAACAGAGAGAAAACTAGAAAAAGCAACCATGAAATAAAGTGAGGGCAAAGTCCTGCTTGCTCTGGACACTGCTCGAGTGGCAAGTGGTTTGTTTGACATCCACGATGTCCAAAGTAGGAAGGCCAGCACAAGTTTTGATGGTAGCAGGCTGAAAAGGTTAGCACCGAAGAGGCTAGGAGCAGTGGTGATGTAGGCGCTCAGGATTCCTCACCCAAGGCAAACATCATGCAGTCCAACTGCAAGGTGAGAAGCTTAACAACTAAATGTCTTTTGGTCTTAGATGATGGTAAGGGCTGGAGAATGGCAACCTTGTGGTTGAGCCACAATAGTGTTGGGACTCCAGCAGCAAGTGCTGATGGCAAGAGCTACTACCAGGATGACTGGTTGTGGTAGCGATAGCTCTGGTTGTGGTAGCGACAACATCTTTGGAAGATCAACAAGATGCTAGAGGTGGTGACGTTGAATGTGTTCCAGAGGGTTTTTCCTTTAGCAACGTGAACTACATCCTAGAACTACAACGTCCCACCCTGTGTTGTCCAAGAAGTTTGAAATTGTGCACGCTTGCTTGTTCACAAGAGTCACATGTGTGGGCTGGGAGGCATTGCACAACGAACCTAGTTTAAGGTCTTGGTAGACCATCGGATGTGCTGGTTTAAGGTCCCAGCAGACCATGATGAGCTAGTTTAAGGTCCCAGAAGACCATTGTGCTAGTTTAACATCGTAGTAGATGGTGGATGGCCAATTTAAGGTCGTAGCAGACCATGCTATGGGTGCTAGTTTTATGTCATAGCCCAAGCATGTGCTATGCTAGTTTAATGTCATAGCAAACGTTTTGTGCCAGTTTACAGTCATAGTGGACTATCTGTGCCAGTTTCACATCGTAGCAGACGTTCTGTGCTTGTTTACAGTCATAGTGGACAATTTGTGCCAGTTTTACGTCGTAGCGGACATGTTGGCTTACCTTGCTATGCATCTGGTGTGATCCTTTGCGTCAAATGTAGTACAACTTGAGGTACAAGTGATTAACAGGATTTGTGAACTCATTTCCATCTGCGTCAACCAATTTGAACGCCGCATTTTCATAGGATTTTGTGACTATAAAAGGGCCTTCCCAGTTGGCTGAGAATTTGCTCACTAGCTCATGAATGGCCTTGAGGACTAAGTCCCCCTTTTTAATCGGTTGTTGATGTAAGTTGCAGTGGTGCTTTTGCTGCTATTTAAGAGGTAACATCACTTTATATATGTAAACGAGACTGTACGAAGTCTTACTTGTAGTGGTTCTACATGTCGTACAGTAAGCCCACAACATGTAGAGGATTTGCTCATGCCATCGCCTCTTGCTACTACTAAGCATCTTTTTCAATACATTGATAATGGCTTTATTTGTTGCCTCTACTTGACCATTTTCCCATGGGTAGTATGGTGATGAAAAAGAGTGTTTGATGCCAAGGTTGTTGCAAAAGGTTTTGGTATATGTGCTACTAAATTATGGCCCGTTGTCCATCACAATAGTCATGGGAAGACCAAACCTTGTTACTATGTTGTCTAGAATAAAGTGGCAAGCCTATTGAGATGTAGTCTTTCTTAGGGGAATAGCCTCTAACCCACTTTGTAAAGTATTTGATTGCGGTGATAATGAAGCTATGTCCTGTAGAAGACTTAGGCATGATGGGTCCTATGATATCTAGTCCCCAATGTTGGAATGGCCATGTAATTTACGTAGTATGTAATTTGGTTGGTGTACGTGTATGAGATTTGCATGGTGTTGACATACATCGCATGTTCTAAATTTTTTTACAGCTTAAATTTTTTGAAGTGATCTCGTGCGTCAAGGAAAAGAACGGGGATGCTAAGAGAAATACTGTAGAAACTATAAAACAGAAAAACTGTTAGACAGAAAATAATAGAAAGCTCAAAGCATTGCACAACATTTGTTGTGACACAAAACGTTTTCGGGGACTGGCACCCCTCATCAGTGTGTTTAGGCAATGCGGCCAGGTAGCCGAAGCTGTAAAGGAAAGGAAATCAGCATGCCAGTACATGTATAAATAGGGTCCCAACTTCTAAAATTAGAAACTCCCGCTCATTAAAATTAGAAACTCCTACTCATTAGAATTAGAAACTCCTACTTATTAAAATTAGAAACTCCCGCTAATTAAAATTAGAGCGGGCCCCATTCGTCATAGGCGAGATGGGGGTGGGACGATGTGCTAACAAAACTATTACAGAATAGTATTTCAAAGGTGAACATGAAACATTCAACAAATTAGGTCTCATGACAGAGCCGAAGGATGTATGTGAGGGTATGTTCAGATTGTTGGGTCGGAGAAAAAGATGTTTTTGTGGCTTGGGTTCCAGTCCACTCGGCTGAGGTGCCGGTTGTAAGTTAATAGCCCTCGTAGCATTTCATTGCTACAGCTGTGGTAGTATCTCTCCCTGCATCGGTGGAGCAAGTGGTAGCTGAGTGGGATGTTGTGGAGGAGTCAGGAGAAGGTGATGGAGGATAGAAGAGGTGTGGGTTTTCCCCCCTGGGTGATGAAGATTGAGGTCAGAAATATTTTAGGGGGTGGTAATGACTTTGAAAGGCCACATGACTAGAAGAGTCCCGCGGAGAGACCAGTTGCTGAACTTAGTACCCATAGGGATCTGGCTGTTTGTAAGGGTATTGCTACCTTGGAGGTGGCATCCCCCATGCTTGTGGGTGCTGCCACTGTTGGAAGTATTCATACAATTGTGGTGGCGCTCCACTTGGATAGTATCCTTGCTGCTAGTGGAACTACCTTGGGTTGCCTTGTGGATAAGGCAACCTTCGAGGTGTTTGCCTCTTCGCCAAGCGAGGATTCAGTGTGTACACCCCAGACTTTTGAAGGTGTGACACCACAACATAACATCCCTTGGGATGTTCATATTGGCATATGCCACATTCATCATCCTCCTTGGTGTTAGAGTTTACAACCTGTTCTGCTACAACAACTTTGTCCTTACCCTTATATTGGGCACGTTCAGCTTGCTTCTTCCTACGCCGATAGCGATCATTACCTTGTTCTCTAGACGCTTCTGCAATTTTTAGCACACTTTGGAATTTTTTGTCCAAAGAGTCCCACATCTTATCAACCTTTGTCAATATTTTAGATGCAAAATTTTGTAAAGGCAAGGTCTTCCAGTTCACTGTTGCTTTCAGTGGTGATTCCTCCTCCTCGTCACAGAATCGGACCTCCCTCTTTCTAATGGAGGGATCCTGATTAAATTCTTCTGCACTCTCCTTCTTTCTAAGTTCTCCTTCCTCCTTGGTCACATGTTCAATGAGGTGTTGCAATTGATGGGCTCTTAGCTTCGATAGTCGTCCCTGGGCGTACACGCCAAGGGTCTTTCACATTTCAAAACAGAGCCCATCAATGATGTGGCGAAGCTGTGCCCGCTAAGAGTAGCCATGACCAAGGCACCGATGTAGTAGTGAATAATATCTGCTCATGGATGCATCCAAGGGTTCATGATTACCTTGCTTCTACCCTTGGATCTGACGTCTCAGGTTTGCCACTCTGGAGTACGTTTGATACTTGTCATTGAAAATTTCAAGCATTGTACTCCATCTTCTGATTGATTCTGGTTCCAAGGACCAGTACCAGTTTTTTGCTTCCTTGATGAGTATGCGAGGGAATAGCTTCAACTTCTGCCAATCATTGTCAATGTTTTGCAGGGGGCAGGCATCATGGAATGCCTGCAGGTGAGTTTGTGGATCACAATTGTATCCCCCTTCAAATCTGGGGATATTGTTCATGTCCACGCACTTGATCTAGCTATCCTTCACGTGCCTACTAAGGATCTGAACTACCTCAGTGATCTAGAGCATGCTCCGAGTAGCCAACAATGGCTCATCTGAGTCATAGTCCTGCTGAGGACCATGATGTCTGTAATAATTCTGGCTACCTCTTCTTTCATGCTGGTAAGCATCGCGCGATTGATCACGTGTTTCCTCATGTTGTCCCCTTCAAACCTTTTTTCCACCATCCTTTCGCTCCTTTTTACCCTGGTTACGATCAGAACTTGAGCTATATGAAGGTGTAGGAGAGCGAGAGGATGGAGAAGAAGGAGAGGTAATGCCATTACTTCGGTGTTGATCTTCCCCTCTACCCTGATGATAGCCTCAATCATCCTACCCATCTTTGCTACGTGACCCTCCATCCCCTTGAGGATCTTGGTCACTTAGAGGCTTGTTCTGAATGATGGACTGAAGGACCTGCTACCCCAGGGAAAGTTCGGTTGAATGGGTATCATGAAAGATGAGATCCCCATCGTCTTGTAGCGCTTGTGAGAATAAGGGATTACTGAATTGTTTCCCCTTCAGGTGTTCATATCTTTCCACCTGCTGCTAGTCTCTTGCTCATCGAGCCTCAGTGGGATGATAGTCCTGGTAGTCATGTTCCTCCATGACATACTCCACTCCACGGTCCTGGATGCCTAGTCTGCCAAGATTGTGAAACAGCATCATAGGAGCTGATTAGTCGGGTGGTAGTACGATGTTGCCCTCCATGTCCTGCCATCGTAGATGCTCATCCTGATGTAGGATGAAAGTGAAGTTAGGGACATAATCATCAAGATGCTTGTACACCACCTAACATTCTTGTGGCATTGGTGGGTTGGATACCTCTCTCCTGTGAGAAGACATGTTGGACGTTAGATGGTCCATGTAATTGGTGTACCTTACTATTTACTTTAATTTGCCTAGCGTGCGTAAATGTTTCTATCCTGGGTTCGTTCCAATGACTTGAATGATAATTTCACTAAGGTTAGATGACGCATGTAAGACTAATAGTCCCTGACAATGGTTCCAATGATGAGCGGCTAGATACCCCTACGCCCAACCATACGAATCATGGGCGTTCACACACGACTCGGTTGAATTCTGTAGACTGTAAGCACTTAACATACACCAAACCCTAACCAGCAAAACCTTGGGTTAGAATGGTTGTTGTCCTCCTAATCTCACTTGTGATTTTCTGTTTACGATGGTTAAGTGAGATTAAGGCTAATGATTTTTATAGCTTTTTATTTATCTTTTGGCATTTAACTATTTTGGGAAATAATGCTAGACTATTAAGTAATCTAAGACTATCTTAATCTAAATCTTAACTACTCCTAACATAAGTATCCGATTCCATCTTCCGAGCACGTTTTGAGCATCCCCTAAACATTACTGGGTACCAGACGTTAAGCGTCACTAGGTTACCAAGTGTTGGGTTTACGTTCGAGATGGTCGTACTTATGGTCTTTACAAACTTATAAGAGAGCGAAAGCAATTAGAATAATAATAACAAGAACTTAAGTAACTATCAAGGCATAAACATATTAAACTAAGGAATGCAATAAATGACTAAGTCCAAATGCCGCAAAGAATGCTTGAAGAGTTCGTCTTTATTGCCGTTCACGCCAATGGGCTCAGATACATCAACGCTCGAATAAAGAGCTGATCACTTTTCTTACACCTGCTGCAGGCACTTGGAAAATATTCTATCTCCTGCGAGAACAAACTGTAAGAGCTTCACTACAACTGATTGAAAAGGTACCTAAATGAGGCAGAAGGCCCTCTTATTTATAGGCCGAAATAGGCTCCAAGTAAACGTGGCAACGTCGACGCATGGAAGGCTATGTCGATAGGGCCACGTCGACACGGCCGCGTATACGCAACCCTGTATACACGGCCTAGTTGATGCATCGACTAATGACACTTCATCAAGGATCATCACTTAAAGGCTCAATGCTTATCTTGCCAAGGTAGGTCCTAGGAGGGCACTAGATGGGTGCAAGCTTGACCTCTTCCAGTGGTTGCACAAAAAACTTGAACCTAGTTCTTATGACTTGAAAAATAAGCACCTTACCATCACTTGAAGTGGTGGTTTCTTGCCCAAGTCATTTTGGCCTGGAGGCCAACTATTAATCATAGATTAGTAACGCTAAATAATATTTTGTCCATAATGCTCCAAGGAGAGCTTATTAGTAATTCTAAATAATATTCCATCCATAATGCTAGAGGGAGAGCTTATCAGTAATGCTAAATAATATTTCATCCATAACATTCAAAGAAGAACTTATTTGTAATGCTAAATAATATTTCATTCATAATAACATATTTACTCCATTTTGGTTGAGAGGCCAACTACTACTCATAGATTGGTAACACTAAATAAGATTTCGTCCATAATGCTTCAAGGAGAGCTTATCAATAAAGCTAAATAATATTCTGTCCATAAGGCTATAGGGAGAGCTTATGGGTAACACAAAATAATATTTCATTTATAATATTCCAAGGAGAGTAACACTAAATAATATTTTATCCATAATACCAACATATTTGATCCAAATAATCTATGGCTTCTATGTTTGTCTTCTTATTGCAATGCAAAAGAAATAAAATTAGAAAGGCCATGGAAGTATGTATGGAAATAACATTCATAAAAATTCAAAATATTTTACAGCACAAGATTTAGTTCTAAACTTGGAATTAGTTATCCTTCTCATCATGCAATCATAGCGATCACACCAAAATTGTTATAGAATACATAGAATTTGGTAAAATGGTAACGTGGATAAATTTTAATACAATAGAACTAAACTTCAACTTCATTTTAAGAAGATTTTCTCAGCCAAATTATAGGTATATATATTAAATATATAATTAATCTAGCTACATATCAATAATAATTTCTATGAAAAAGTTGATCTCTTCCCCTAACATTATGATGACGATTATTTATTTTTTGGGATAAAGTCCAACCAACATGTAGTTGGCTTATTGGCCAAAACCAGCAAGCTCTAAAAGGAAAAAAAGAAAAGGAAATAAAATTAAATATATTTAGTTATGTTGTTTGAGATAAATTTTCAAAATGAATTAAGATTGAAATGCCTGTGTATTAAAATTAAAAATACTTAGTTATGTTCTTATGTTGCTCAAGATAAATTTCCAAAATAAATAAAATTGAAATGCCTTGGGTTTGGCAGGTATCGTATATTGGCTCGTGGTTAAGATGATGCAACCAAATTCTATGATCCAGGGCCGCTCCAAGGGCAGAGTATAGCAATCTGAAGATCCAAGGGGCACTTGCTGGAGTAGTAGTACTAGTAGCAAAAGAGCAGGAAAGGAAAGGAAATGTTGAATCTGGATAGACAGACAAATAGAGCAGCTTAAGCGATGCGAGCCCCTCAAGGAGTTGGAGGTCAAGGCGCTCTGCCTCAGGGCCATGGAAATACTTGTCGAAGAAAGCAACGTCAAGCGTGTCCATGCTCCTGTCATCGTATGCCTATTTTCTCTTCTTTAAGCTCTTTTCTATTTTATTTTCCCCTCAATTTCGATAGGGTTTTAATGACAAGCTTGTAATGAGGAATGGCTCTGCATTTTTCAAGAGGAACTTTATCATTTGTCATTTTAATTTCTAGCCTATGCAGAATTACGGTTTTCGTGTTCTCATGATGCACAATGAACAATGACACTTTCTTGAATGAGTTTAACTTGGTCACAATTGCTAGCTTGTGGAATTTTTAACATAAAAGTTGCGGTTTTTAGATATTCTTAGGGGCTTACCTTTTGACCTTATTGTATATACATGAAGACATTGAATTGCCTTTCTACAATTATTTTTCTTCTGACATTAAAAAAATAAAGACAAGTAGGGTATGCAACTGGGATTGAAAGTTTTTACCCATGTTGACTGAGGCCCTTGGGATCTATCCGAACCATTTTTAAAAAAATTATAGCTCGGCGGGTTTTAGTGGAATTGAATCTGTGGCCTGGGATCACAACCAGTAAACTAACTCGTTATCAACCTTTAAGAATAAAATTTTACTAGTATCTTATGTGAAGTTTTCAAAAGCAATGCAACATATTATTTTATTTTTTATATCTATCTTTATATTTTGTTGTTAACAAAATCTTATTTTTACCCCTCTCTTTATATATATAATCCGTTGAGTAAGAGCTATTATCCATGTTAGCCTTGTCATTATTATTATTATTATTGGCAGATTGTGGAGACACCCATAGTTAGTTTTATCACATGAAAGAGCTATTTAAAGTTGGAGGTGATTGTCCAAAGACAAACTATCTGTTCTTGGGTGATTTTGTGGACAGAGGATTTTACTCTGTGGAGACCTTTTTATTACTACTTGCATTAAAGGTTGATCTATCTCCCATTCTCTCTGATTGTGTCTTCATTTCACAGCCTTGTTCTCATTGCCAAGTTGAGGATAATGCATCTAGTTCAATTTTCCAATAGCATTTTAGAAAAGCTTTTGTCATGGTTGTCAAGATGGATGATGAAATTTTTACAGTTATATGTGCATTTAGCATCATACATAGGTGATTTGATTTGTCATTGCCTTCATTTTGGAGTATCCATTATTTTTTAAAGTTTGTTAAGGTATAATTATTTTTAAAAATAAATCGTTTGGTAAGCTCTGTGCAGAAAATTTTGTTTATGGTGCTTATTTTGTTGGTAATGCATAAACTATGATAAACTTATACACACGTACTCATGAATTAATGAGAACCCCTTTAAAGCATTTGCATTGATAATAAGTTTTTGCTAATGCAATGTTCCTATTTCATGAATTAGTATGACCTTTTTACGATGCTAGACTTAATGTTTCCTTAAAAATATGTTTCACATGTCTCTTAAATGGCTTATGCACTCCTGGGTTTCTTCTTCTCATTGTCTTGTCTGACATGTCAGATGCTTTTTTTACATGCTTTTCATGAATGCTAGCTGGTTATAAATTCCTAATTATATACCTTGTAGGTCCTCCATGTATTTCTATCTTCTCAATGCTACAATTCTTTAACATGATATATCATTTAATTGGAGTTGTATTCATCCTTTCTTACTTGGTTAGAGCTTGTAGTCTACAAGTCACAAGTTCAATTCAAAGGGGTTTGCTTAGACATATGCTACCTGGAGGTACAGTAAAAATATACTATTAGGAATTATGGCATTAGGTATTCAGCCGACTATACTAAGCAATTGTCAAATACTTCATCTACCTTAACAAACAGTCAGCCTATCATAGATGAGATAAAGGCATCAAGATGATGATGATTTGTCCTTGCATCTCTCATTCTTTGTAGAAAGTACACCACAACATTATATTCAAGGGTGGAGATGAACATGTGTGCAAGTTCTCTTTCTGAATTTGAAGTATTACAAAATGTCAATTTTCTTATTTGTAATCATGTTGAAAATCATATTTGAAGGAAAATGTTTTTCTCCCATACATTGAGAATTGGAGACATTAATTCTCTCTTTCTTGGTTTGGAGCTTCACCCCTCCATTGTGTTCATTTAATGATATAAGTAAGCTTTTTTTTATTGTTAACCAAATTTTCAAGAATGAAGTAAGCTTTTGGAACTTGTGCAATTTAGTTAGAATTTAATATACAATATTAAAAAATTAATATTTATTTTACGTAAGGGGCCATCATTTGAAGTGATGGTAAGGTGCTCATTTCTCAAGTCAAAGACTTAAGTTTAAGCCTGGGCACAACCACTTGGAGAGGTTAGGCTTTTGCTCATCTATTGACCCTCCCGGGACCTCCCATAGTGGGATGAACATTGTGGCTCTAGGTGATGATCCTTTAATATCTGTTCTACATTTTTTTTCTTTGGCTTAGATATTTTAGCTATCATGTAGAAAGTAACATTTGAGTATACATGTGTACTAGTTACTAAAAACAAATTCTTGTATAAATATTCCCTGAAGACTATAACATAGTATGTACCTTTTATTTCCACTGTGGCCTATGCAAGTTTGAAAAACTTTTGCTATACCTATTCTCATGGAGCCTATGCTACATGGTTTAAGGCAATATAATTGGTTATCTTACTAGGTCAACCATGTTAATACATCATTAAACTATTGATTCATACATGTGCAAAATTGTTAATATGACATACATTCTATGATTCTAGCACAAATAATAGATAACCTGACCTTTGAATTTGACTATGCATGAAAGTGAATTTTGTTCATCACTTTATTAACTTGCTATGACATCCTATAGGTTTTTAGATGTTGAGTCCTACCCTTTTTCACAAAACTCCAGTCATATAATTTTAACGTAAAGTGTATAACTTGAACCTTGAAGTTCTTCATGGAAATACTAAGTTGATGTAGTTAATGTTATCATTGTAGGTTCGGTATCCAAATAGAATTACTTGTGGTGATCATGAAAGCCGCAAGATAACACAAGTGCTATATTTGCCTTTGATAATGATATTTTCTGAAAAAGACTGTTGACATTATGGACATATTATAATTATTTATTGCTATTCACATACCCATTTTATTAATTAATGGACTAACTTTTAACTTGTTGCCATGTATTGCAGGTATATGGATTCTATGATGAATGCTTACGAAAATATGGATCAGTCAATGTGTGGTGGTACTGCACTGAAATTTTTGATTATTTGAGGTATGTTTTACAACTGAAATTTTTTTTTCTTGTTGATTTATTGAACATGTCTTATGTGTATTCTGCATTTATGGGATAAGGGAAGTGATATGATTTTAACTAGTACATTATGCCTTAAACAACAGGCATACTATGTTGAGCTATAGGATATCAGCCTTTTAATTGTTTATGCAATAACATTTCCTTATATACCAAAGTTTTTGCTTATGTTTTTTCAAAATAAAAATTTAGCCATACATTTATCCTAGATGTCAATCCCTTACACCATGTGACTTATCTTTTGCAGTCTATATGCACTTATTGAGAATCGAATTTTTAGTGCACATGGTGGTTTGTCTCCTGTCATATCAGCTCTAGATCAGGTAATGATTAAAAAGAAATTACACGAGTGTCATTGCATCTTCTTTATTCAATGTGATGATTATTGCATTCTTTGAATACACTTGAGATCCCAAATTTCTCTTATTATTAGGTCCTTCATTTTGTGTAAATGGGAGAAATTGTATTCTTTGCATATACCTGATATTATAACTTTATTTCATAAGTAGAATATCCTTTTTATGCAGATTAGAATAATTGATTAGAAGTAGGAAGTGCCTCGTGATGGTCCTATGTGTGATCTACTTTGGTCAGATCTTGAAGATGTTGTTGATGGGTATGGGTTGAGCCCAAGAGGTGCTAGGCTTTTCTTTGGAGGAAATGTTGTTTCTTCATTTAATCACACAAATAGGATTGATTTTATATGCCATGCACATTAGCTTGTCATGGAAGGTTACAAATGGATGTTCAATAATCAGATTGTGACAGTGTGGTTAGCTCCCAATTATTGTTACAGGTTTCAAACTCTGATTTTTGTCTATTACATTAGGCTTGGGCATGCATTAGATATAAATGTTTGTAATATTTTTCAAATCATCATCAATAAGCAATAATATCTTATGAAGTTATAATTGTGGTTGTTCACTTGTGTCTGTATAGCAGATGTGGGAATGTTGTGGCAATACTAGAACTTGATGAAAACTTAAATAAAAAGTTTACTATATTTGATGTTGCTTCTCAGGTAATTGAGTATCCTTTAATGAAATTTAAGTACTTTATCCTGTTAACATTAATTTGCAAAAAAATAAGCTATATATATGTTGTGTTTCTGGCTGTGTTACATGGGGATGCATCCTCATGAAAATTTGACATTCGGGATGTCTTGGGGATGGGGATGCATCCCAAAACATGTCGGGACGTTCCTGGGACGTAGTGCATACTGCAATATCCCAAAACACAATTTATGCATTGCCCACAACTGTTTTTTTTCTTCCAAAATGTTTTGTTGTCCAAGTTGCAATGCAAACCTTGGAAATATCTCACAAATCATAATCTGTAACAAAATTATCCGTAATCTTTGGTAGTTTAAAACATAATTTGATGTAAGCAAAACTATTTCTCATCATGTCCCAGTTGCATCCTTGTAGCATTCCTAAAAAACCATCTTGTCCCTAAATGCATTTGGGAACTCGTCCCTATGCCCCCATGTCCTTGTGTCGCTAGGACATATGAAACACTAGTTTTTGGTAATAGTACTAATGTAGGTCAACTTCTATTTCAATCAAGTATCAAAATTCTATTAGCAAGCTTTGCTTAATGATGAGACGCGACATGCATAGCGCTGCGATATCGCGGCCGCTGCGATATCGCGTCTTTCCCTGCGATCTCGCGTACGCGATATCGTGGTCCACCCTCATATCTATAAATAAGAGGTGACACTCCCTTCATTTCCTAATCCTAGCTAGTAGTAGCGACGCTCTGGCAGTTTGAACACTTCAGAGTTATATTAATTTCCCAGGTGCCCGCAGTAGGAGTCCTAGAGTGAACGGCTCTTTATTCGAGCCACTTTGTAACCTGAACACAAGTTGCGTATGGCAATAAAGAAGAACTTGATTGGATAAACCTTGCAGTACATGGTTTTATTTCATTGTTATTTATTGCTTTCCTAGTGTGCACGAGTACGACTTGGCTACGAGCATCCACGGGTGTGTACGGCTAGCCAAGGAATCGGCTACTTATCACACTTAGGCTAAATAGGTGCCTCAGTACGACCACTTCGAGCACTTGCGTAACGTGTGGTGATCCCAGTAACGATTAGCGTTTGGTAGCCATAGTTGCATAGTTCAGGGTGTGTCCGGTAAGTGGGAACAGATGCTGACGCTAGTTAATTTAGACTTAGGACATTAGTTAGAGTTAGTTAGTTTCTCAACCCTTTCCCTCATAGCTTAGGAGATAAACTGAAAAATACCAAAAAAATCATATACCTCAGACTTGCTTAACCATACACCGTGACACATACAAGCAAGCCTGGGAAGACAACGAACGATTAACCCCAAGTGTTTCTTATGGCGTTAAGGCATTTAGTCTGCGGAGTTCGACCGGATCGCGCGTACACGCTTGTATTCGTATGGTTGAGTGTAGGCGTACCTCGCCACTCATCATTGGCGCCGTTGTCAGGGCCTAGTGTTTTTTATGCCAATTGAACATAGGGCTATCACTCACATCGTTGTGAGCTTTAAACGAACCTTCGGGTTAATCAGTTACTTAAGAACATAAATAACGGTAAACAGCACACCATTAGAAATGGCTTCTTCTCACGAAATCAACTCACCTAAGGGCAATACAGGAGACGGTCAGCCTCATACACATAACCCAGATCAACCAGGTCCTAAACAATCCAAGGTCACATATACTCATCCTGATGAGTATGTCCCTAACTTTACTTTTATTCTCCATCAAGATGAACAACTACGATGGAGAGATCTGCAAGGTAACATCGTGTTACCCCCAGATAGATCTGCCCCTAACATGCTTTTCCGTGCCTTAGCAGA
>MNCI01028452.1:1405624-1450782 GCA_015680685.1 Gnetum montanum | reverse complement strand
GTTGCAGGAATATTATAATTAATTCTTATTTGTCTCCAATCTGCACCACTATACTTACTCTCATAACTCTGGACACCAAAGGAGTTAGGAAAAAGACTAAAAAAATTGGGATGTGATTTTCTTTGGCAAAATTCAAAGAAAAACAAAAAAATAATCTATTTAATGAGGATAAAGTTTGTCACCAATGGCAAAGGAATGGACTTAAACTTAATTATATCATTTAAACATGCTCTTTTGGTAAAGTTAGTTTGGAGAATTATGAATGAAGATGTCATGTGGGTTAAAGCGATGAAGGATAAATATTTGAACCACATTGAGAATTTTCAAGAGGGGTTGCAAATTATTTGTGCTTTCATAATATAGACAAGACTTGAAGAATACATCTTAGCTAAGAAATAACTACATGAAATCTAAAGATGGTGATGCTTATTTATGAGAAAATAAAAATTCAAACAAAATTGCAAAGGCTTATGATATGTTACCCACAAGTAGATAAAGAAGATATTTGTTAGAAGAAAGCAAGTCTCATTCCTAAAATTCATGTCTTTTTTAAACTAGCACAAAAAGGAAAATTTTAACAATTGCTAATTTGTTAAAGCATGGATGGATGGTGACTAATGGATGTTTCTATAAGAATGCTTGTCAAAATGGTAATTTGGCGAGGTACCCCTACACTCAACCATATGAATATGAGCGTTACATGCATGATTCAGTCGAACTCCGCAAACTAAGTGCCTACACGCCTTATGGAACACCTAAGGTTAATCAATCGTTGTTTTCCCAAGCTCACCTGTATTTGTCACGGTTGTATGGTTAAGTGAACTTGAGGTATATGATTTTTATATCTTTTATGTTTTTATCGTCTATGTTAAGAGAGGAAAGGGGTGAAGAGATTAAGTAACTAACTTTAACTAACTAAGCCTTAATTAACCTAGCATTAATATCTGTTTCACACCCTGAACCAATGCAACGTTGCTGAGATTACCAAACTCTATTCGTTACTGGGATTACCAAGCGTAACGCACGTGCTTGAAGCAGTCGTACTGAATGCACTTAACTATGGGAGTTGAGGGTTGAGAGAGATTAAGTTCTTAAGAAAGCATTTAAGCAATTAACAATAATTAAAGTCCTATTTAGCTTAATCCATGCACTGCAAGGTTTATCCAAAAGTTTGTCTTTATTGCCGTACATAATTGTGTGCTCAGGTACGAAATTGCTCGAAAAAAGATCCGTTCAGTTTGGGACTCCTACTGCGGGTACATTAAAATTATTCTATCTCTGGAATGGAAAAATGGCAAGAGTTTGGCTACGGTCTAGATCTAGATGGAGAAACAAGGGAGAGCCGCCTCTTATTTATAGAACTGGCGGCGCGCTGTGATATCGCGTACGCAATATAATCATATCTTTCTACATTGCCCTACAATTGTTCATATTTGGAATAGAGTTTGGAAACTTATGACTCAACAATTTGTTATACCAAACTCTTGATAGGATCTTGCAACAACTTGGGCTTGGATCAATGAAACAAGATACATCAATTAAATTAGAAGTGCTTTGTTTGCACATAAGGATCATCATCCAAAGCTTCAATGCTCGTCCTACCAAGGTGGGATTTTGAGAGGGCTAGTGGATGAATGAAAGCCTAACCTCTTTCAAGTAGTTGTGCCTAAACTTGAACCTTGGTCTTACGATTAAGAAACAAGCACCTGACCATCACTCCAAGTGGTGGTCCCTAAATGTTTTGCTAGTGCATGATCTTTTAAATTTGAAAGGAAAAAAAATCAAAGAACTTTTGAAGGAACAGGGAAAATTTTAGATATTGTGGTAGCTTACAGTAAAAATTGGAAAGAAAATGCAATATTTCAAATAATACATGACTGCCTGAGTTTTTAAGCCTTACATTATTATAAATTTTAGTTCTGAAGTTCATATTAGATTGGTACTTTGAGATAATTATTTTATTAGAAATTTGATGATTGATCATTTACATTGCACAATTGACGTCATTATACTTAAAATCTTCTTTTATTAATATATTCTTTTGTTACTTGTTCAAAAAGTTTAAGAAACAAAATTAAGAGTACAGTAATTACTACTTTTACAGATAGTCCAAATAAAATGAGAAATAAAAAACGTACAGAAGGAGATCTCCAAAAAGGTACTATCCAAAGATCATGTGTAATCTGTGTGGGTTTAAAAGTTTCCTGCAAAGAGATATGGAAATTAGATATAAACAATAAAAACTATATTTTCCATTCCAAGCAAACAAAAAATGTGGAAGAAAGACAACTGCATATGCAACCTTCATTCTTTCCTATGTGTTTAAGTGTTAACCTAGGTGATACCAAACAAAACTTCTGCTTACTTTCCCATGCATGCCATTGCCACTTAAATGATTGATGGACGTTCTTTAACTATTTTGAATGACAACTTATCCTTCTATGTTCATGAGAATTATCACTGCAATTCAAAATAGCAATAAATGTTACCTGCACTTGTTGCAACCAACTGGAGCTTTCATCTTCAATCAGTTCATATTTTGGAAGCTCCTTCAGCCCAATTGAATCAGCAGCCATTGCAAGACATGCACCAACATCTTCCCCTTTTGTGAAATAAGCAATTATGTCCCTCTGTAAATCATAAAATAGATTCCAAATGAATCGATACATCTATGCATTACATATTAATGCATTGAATTAAAAAATGGGCATTTCAAAGCCAGAACAACAAATCAGCCAAGTGTTATTTGTCGCATGCAAAATACGAAGTGTACATTACAACGGTGAACAATAGAAACCCAATTTAATGAATACAAGTATTTCCATAACTTTACCACTGCACAGCCAAACAACAAGCAAGGCAGTTTCATCTATGATGCTGAGCAAGCTAAACATAGCAATGCTACTACCCAACTCTACAGTAAGCTTCACTTGAATGTTATAACTACAAATGGTCAATCCTGAGAAAAATGAATATGTGATTCTGCAAAGTGAAGTTAGCCTACTTTGGGCATAATGAAACAAGCTATTACATCTAACCTAGCTAACCTAACAGCTTTTTAAAAATATGAAGTAAAAACTAACCTTGGCTCTGAAATGGCAACCAGAAAAGAGTCTTGATTAGAAGCACTCAAAATGCTTCTTGGCAAATATTTTAATTTTTTATTCTCCTTACTGTATCAGCTTGTAATCTCTTATGCTACATGCAACATTTCCAGGATGTTAAAACCTAAACATTGGGAGTGTTATGAAAAAGAAAAGAAAAGAAAGAAAGAGCATTTAATGTAGTACAAAATGATCAATGCTTGTATAATATGGTGATCTGTGTTTTGCCAAAAAGAATGATTTATTTGATACTTCCACTGGAGTTCACGTATCTTCCATTGCATATTGACTTATAGTTAAGAATCTACAGTGTATGGATGTCAAAAATGCCAGCAAATGCAGATATTAAATGTAATTTAAATCCATATTGACTTGATTAATACAATTCATGGCATTTAATATTGCTTATCTTTGCAACTTGCTTTATGCTTATGGAGCACCTTCTCTTAAAAAGGAAGAAATATGA
Source organism: Gnetum montanum (assembly GCA_015680685.1). Classification (NCBI taxonomy): domain Eukaryota; kingdom Viridiplantae; phylum Streptophyta; class Gnetopsida; order Gnetales; family Gnetaceae; genus Gnetum; species Gnetum montanum. The sequence continues at coordinate 1,447,212 of MNCI01028452.1, read as the reverse complement.
ATATTTAGATAGATGGATAATAAGCCTCTCTAAACAGGGTGTCACATCACAGTTTCCAGACACTGGTCAAGAGGAAGCCCAAAAAGGGCATTGGAAGAAACCATTGAAGATGATAGTAAAAAAAGATTTAGCACTTAATAAAGGCAAACGGTGAAAGAGAACTTATGTAGCCAACCCCATATTGTTTGGACAAGGTTATGATGATGATGATGATCTCTTATAGCTACACCAACTTCTCTAAAAAAGGGATCATCACCCAGAGTCATAGTGTTCATCTCACTAAGCAGAGTCCCAGAAGGCTTGGTAGATGAGTGGCTGCACCCAGGCTCAAACCTAGGTCTTTTGACTTGAGAAATGAGCACCTTACCATCATCAACTTCTATATTTTCCAAAATAAAATTATTCTGCATCCCATTGGTAAAAACATTAGTTCAAAGAAGGGGTAAGGTGGTTCTCAGATTGGTGGGTACAGAAGACAAAGGCATGTCAAATTTTAGCCATGAAATAACTGTTCCCTATGATTAAGGCACTGGAAGGAGTAGGTACTGAATGCTGGAAATTCCATATGGAAGTTAATAAGTGAGAATACAAGGAATGAAGTTTCTTACAACAGCAAATAAATAAAGCATCATTATTGGTAGAGGAAAAATAGTCTGTATACTAAAGGACATCCCTTGTGTGTACCAATTATACTCAACGGCAGATGTAACAACATTCTATCATAATTCTCAGATATTACCATGTCATAAATAGTCAATGTTCCCCAGAATTCACTAGGTTCAATGAAACTACACACGTTATGCCTTCTATAAGGCCAAAGAAGGAAGAAATAACCCATCATTAGTTTCAGTACATCATTCAAGATCGATAAAATAGACAAACTATGCCATTTCCATTTTCATGATTCTAAGTGCAAACGGTGTTGAGAACCAGCGTGTGTTTCATTCAAAGGCATTCTTTTGCATTAAGGTGTTGTGTATGTCATGGATATATGGACGACAAAAAAGTTTCATGGACTTACGTCTATTGAAGGTTCATCGACATGAGCACCCTCCAGACTAATAGAATTCGCACCAAAGCACATTAAAGCCTCTGACAGCGGATCCTGCAACGAAATTGCAGCACGTAATATGCATCATATACATATTAAGTAACTCAGAATCATAAAATCTCAGTCTGTACTATGCTAAGATTTGAAAATGGTACAACTTATCCGACATAAAATCTTTTACAGATACCTCTATACACACACATACATAGTCCATCCTTATATGTTTGCTACCAAATACTTGGTAAACAAACACTAAGACACAACATCTCGAGCATTTTTGAATATTTCGGCAAAAAAGTGTCAATGAAGTAATTTGTTCTCTGCAAACAAAGCTTGTGGTACCACTAGCGGTGCAGAGCAGTGAATGCGAGCTGAAATGAAGGAACACTATTGCAAGTGCATTTTGCCAGCATAAATACTGCGACTGGTTGTGGTTAACATTAAGGGACCTAAACTTTGAATGGGTAAGATCGTGGGCATTTCTCCACAATCCCCGCACCGCCTTCATTGGATTCTATTTGGCCTCTCAGCGGCTGAGCCGAGCGTGGTATCCCATCGATTCTGAAGCAATTACAGTCAGACCTCGAACCTTTCCCATACATTATGAGATTTGAAATCATATTAAATACTCCTATCATCTTAATGGGCTATCTATCATTTGTGGGTAATTTTAACTTTAAAGGCTTATGTTTGAGAGGCTAAGTGCTCAAAACCTACTCTTACAAACAAGCATTTTACCATCATTTTAAATGATGACTTGGTTATAATTTTAGTTATTATTGTGCATATTTACAAAACTATAATTGTATAGATGCCTTTAGCACAACTTTAATTCACAATTTCTTATAAATAAAGCAATAGGTTTATTTAGAGTGTCAAAACCTAAGATAATTTGACTATAGGTACACCCCAAGACATATAGTCAACATGATACATTAAAATAATCTACTATTGTCCTAGTGCATTGGTAAGTTCATTTAAACATGTTAATTCAATGTAGTTCTGCATTATAAACACAAAACTATATTCAAGGTCTTCTAGCTAAGACCTAAAACTTCGTACCAGTCAAAAACATGCTAAAAGCTAGCTTGCAAACATAGAGATAGGACAAATTGCAAGGTAAGAGAGTTATTGTGTTCCAATGTCTAGGGAGTACATTATCAAGAGTTATTGGGTTGGAGACAAGATAGTTGTGGCTTTGGTGGCTACCATTGTAGAGGTTACTAGGTTCCTAGTGTCTAAGGAGCTTGTCACCAAGAGTGTTCTAGTGGGACCAGAGGCTACATAAGGTTTCTTTGTTGGAGTACCACATCCTAGCTCACATAAGGGTGGGTATAGAGTTGCTGATCTATCAAAACCCTAAAGGTTAGTAATGTGCATGATTTATGAGTATATTTTCTGCTAGGCATTAGACCAGTTAACTAGAAACTATCTTCAGGTTATGTGGAGTCTTAAGAACATCCCAAATCTTAACATACCAATATTTTTCATGGATGCCATGGATCGTTGTCTACAATAGGCTCATGCCAATGGGATGTTCATCTATGAGTATAAGGAGATCCTAGAAGCCATGGCTTAGGACCAAGGTTAAGGGAATTTGACATCCCTTATGAGAATAAGGAAAATGCTCTCAAACATGTTGATAGGTTGCTTAGGATGAGTGCCTTTAAGCATCATTATTCAGACATCACTTTGCCCCATGGCATTAGCAAATGATGCAACCCTTGCAATGGTCCTAGTAAAGAGTTACATACTAACATAAGCTCCAACCAAATGTCATCCTTAGTCCAAACCTCATCTCAAGGTTCTTCCTCGATGAAGTGTATTTTGTTTGGCTTTGATGTTGGATACCCAATATCAGGGACCAAGAAGCGATGTCAAATATCCGATATCATGGGATATGTGCTAGCCTATAAATATAGTTTTTGGGTGCATGGTTTTGAGCAATATTAGTCATAGCATAGCAGATCTTTTGCAATTTTTCTATTCCAGAGTTAGAATATTTTCCCAAGTGCCTGTAGCAGGAGTCATTGAGTATATGATTCTTTATTAGAGCACTGTTGTACTTGAGCACAATAGTGTGTGTGGCAATAAAGATGAGCTTTCTAATAAACCTTGGAACACTTCGGCTAGATTAAATATTTTATTTATGCATTTAATATTTCATGCAATTTTCTTTAATGTTTTCAATAATTAAGCTAAGTAAGGAATTAAGCTAGCTAGGTTAAATAGCAATTAATTAAGCACATAAGGTCGATGCTTCGAGCATGCAAATGATGCTTGGTAATCCTAGTAACGCTTGTTGTTTGGTAACCTAGTAGCGTTATATGCGTTCAAGATGTGTACGGAAAGTGGAAATGGATACTTATGTTAGGATTAGTTAGAAATTAGTTAGTTAGTTAGATTAAATTAGCAATTAAATTATTTCATTTCCTTCATCCTTTATTTTAAGTATTCAAAATATAAAACATAAAAATAATAAAATTCATATGCCTTGATTACACTTAACCATTCTTTTGCATATCACAAGTGTAATTGGGAAGACAACGAATGACTATTATGGCAAGTTCACTTTCTAGCATAGTGTACTGGAAGACATAGAATCCATGGAATTAGACTGGATCACACGTGAATGCTTAGTGATTAATATGGTTTGGCATAGGGGTATTCACCTTTCATCATTGACATTATTGCTGGGGATTCTTTTTGTTGAAACATGTGCTATCTAGGCATAGTGAAAATCATTAACATCGTTGGATGAACCCTAAGGTCAAAATCATTCTCAAAATAAGTATAATAATTTAAGCACATTGATATCTTATTGTAATTACAAAATGTCTTCTTCTCACAGGCATGATGATACTAAACCGCGAGTGCCTCAAGAATGCAAGGTGGTATATACTCATCCAAATGAGTATGTGCTTGGCTTTACCTTCATCTTGCATTAGGATGAACAATTGCGATGATGAGATATGAAGGGTAACATTGTAATGCCTTCTAATTGATCTGTGCCCAGGATGTTGCTCCAAACTCTTAGGAGGTTGGGCATCTAGGATCTTCAAGAAGAATACATTATGCATAACCATGACTACTAGGACTATAGTTTCATTGAAACACAATGCAGGAGAAATTGACACCAGGAGAAGCATCATGACGCTATGAAAAGAAAATGGTCCACTAAACCCTTGTTCTACTAAACCAAAATGACATTAAGGATTTCCCTCTGGGGTTCTCAACGTGAAGATTTTCCATCCCTTAATATTGATGATGGGGGTGTGAACCTAAATCTATAGTCCACTATCAACAATCCAAGTTTAGAAAAAAGTAGGAGTCAGAGAAGGGGCTTTGGCAAGCATTAAGATGACAAGAAAACTAATGAACATGGCTGTGACAAGCATAGAAGCAATGGTAGACACCATGGTGGTGGTAGTCCTCCTCTCTCTCCACCCTCTTATCTGCATCATATTCTTCCTCTTCTGGTTTTGATAGAAGTCATAGAAAGAACAACTGTGATGAAGGTGAACATGAAGGTGAACAATAGGACAATGATAATCATAGAAGGGGTAACAAAGAACATCATAAGCATCATCAAAATAATGATGATGATGAGCCTTTGCTTTCCACTCAAAACATGTTGAATATTGCAGAGGCAGTAAAAATTTCAACTAGGCATGTGAAAGATAGTTGGATCAAGTGACTTGACATGAATAATAATCCTAGATTTGAGGGGAAATATAACTTTGATCTGCAAACACATCTTCAAGCTTTTCACGATGCTTATGCCTTACAAAATATTGAAGGTGATTGATAGAAATTAAGGCTATTTCCTAGGACACTCATCAAGAAAGCAGAAAGCTAGTATTAGTCCTTTAAACTAAAATCCATTCGCAAGTGGAGTACAATGCTAGAGTTGTTTAATGATAAATATCAGACATACTCCTGAGTGTCTAATCTGAGAAGGCAAATTCGAGGATGGAAGTAAGTAGTACATGAATCCTTGGATGCTGCCATGGGTAGATACTATTCTCTCATACACTAGTGCCCTAGCCATGGTTATTCTTAGCAGGAACAACTTCTCCACATCATAGATGGACTTAGGTCAGAAATGAGAAGAACTCTTGGCGTTTATGCCCAAGGGAGATTGTTAGAATTAAGAACCCATCAGATCCAAGGTTGATAGAGTAAGTAGAAAAAGAAGAAGGAGAGCTAAGAAAATTGAAAAAGTGTGAAGAATATAATAGGGATCCTTCCATCAGAAAGATGGAAGTTCACTTTTGTGATAGTGAGGAGGAGTCACCACTTGATGAGGTGATGAACAGAAGACCTTGTCAATCCAAAAACCTATGTCTAAAATTTTGACCTAGGTAGATAAAATGTGGGATTTGTTGGATGAAAAATTCTAAACTACTCTAAAAATTATCGAAGAATCAACAGAGCAGAGTAGTGATCATGATTGCAAGAGGTGGAAAGAAGTTGAACGTGCCTACCAAAGGGGCAAGGGCAAAGTTGCTGTAGTAGAAGAAGTTGTGAAGACTAAATCAGATGATGATGGTGAGTGCAACATTTGTCATTATGAACATCCCAAGGGATGTTTCCCCATTGTGTTACACTTGCAAGAATTTGGAGTGTATGTGCTAAATCCTAGATTAGCAAGGAGGTAGGCACCTAGAAGATTACCTTATCCTCAAGGTAATCCTAGGTAGTTCCACCAACAACAAACCAACTATCCAAGTAGAGCTCCACCATAACTATATGAGTAGTACCAATAATGGTAGCATCCATAGTTGTGGGGGATGCCATCTCCAAGGCAGTAGTACCCTTACTGACAACCAAATCTATATGGGTACTATGTTCAGCATTCCATTTCTCTATGTGACTCTTCACTACTACCTTTTATAATCCCTACTATCCTCTAAAGTATTATAGAACTCATTCTCTATCTACTAGAGGGGAGTCCTCACATCCATATTACCCTCCTCATCCTTCTGCATATGTCCCTCAATCCTCAATACAGTTACCACCTACTCTATTAATGTAGGGATAAATTCCACCTCAGCCATAACAATGTAATGTAATGAGGGCTGTTAACTTATAGCCAAATCCTTAGCTGAGTGGTTTGGAAACTAGATCATGAAAAAGGCCTTTCTTCTGAACCAACAACCCAACTAAACCCTTACATACACCTGTAGCTAGTAACCCTACTTCTCCATCTTCCTTTACATCTAATCCGTTTGAGTCCTCTTCAAATCAAACACCTTCCAAGGTGCATACCATCATGTTAACTCATGTAGTAACCAATTGAATAAAAGTTGATCATCTTCCTAGAAAAATATATGATCCTGGAAGTCCCCTTATTTACCTTCAATCGTAGGGAATGAGCCTTGCAAGGCTCTTCCAGATTCAAGTTCTGGTGTTAATATTCCATGAGATGTATAAAGTTTGGAACCTACCTCCACTTAAGAAGAACAACATTTATCTCGAGTTGGCTGATCAATCCATCACTGTTCCCTTGGGACTAATGGAGGACATTGTGATCACTATTTGTAGGTGGTCCTACCCTACTATGCAGAGAGATGCATAACCATTAAGTTCCTGATGGTAGCATATTACTAGCCAATAGTTTTTAGGGATGCTCATCAATTTGTTAGCTCTTGTGAGCATTTCCAATGCAATGGTGGAATGATTGCTCGAATGGAGGGACCTCAATAGTGGATTCAACCACTGGAACCCTTTGACATATGGGGCATTGAATTCATGGATCCCATCATACCCATGTTATATGGAAAGGTGTACATAACCATCACCATTGATTATTGAACAAAATGGGAAAAAGTAGCAGCCATCACCAACTATACATCTTCTATTGTTTCTCAATTTGTACAATAGAATCTTGTAAATAGATTTGGTATGCCACATGCATTCATTTTTTATAATGAAACCCACTTTATAAGCACTACCTTTCAAAAGCTCATGCAATGCTTATGGGTTGAGCATAAATAACACCTTATCATCCCCAAGCCAATGATCAAGTTGAGGTTACAAATAGAAAAATCACTACGATCTTAATGAAAATAGATAGCAAATATAAAAGGGACTAGATCACAAAACTTAACGATGCCCTTTGAGCTTACTGCACCACTTGGAAACTCCCTATAGGCTACTCTCCCTATGAGATGGTGTACAGAAAATTGCTAACTCTTCTTATTTAATTCGAGCTTCGTACATTTTCAACAGCTTATGATCTTAACCTTGACTTAAGTTGATCACAAAAAGAAATATTAAAACCTGATAGATGAAAATTGATTGGTGGCTCTGTCATTTAATGAGTTTCACAAGGCATTTAACAAAAAACACCATGACCTTAGAATTAGAAAAGCCAAATTTCAACCAGGAGATAAGGTCCTCTACTAGAACCCTACACATGTGCCACAACAAACAAAGTTCTAAACACTATGGGAAGGTCCTTATATTATTTTTAAAACTTTTCCTTGTAGGGTCATGATATCTACAAACTTGGGAGCCTAGATAAGAAACAACTGGTCAACATGCAACAAATTAAACCTTTCCATGAGTGTAAGAAAGTTAGTATTTGCAACACCTCCTTGGATGGACAACCATGCTCAATTTTTTGGATCTCCTCCTTCAAACTTAGTCATGAGGGAGATGGCCATCCATGCTAATCATATAAGTGGCTCCTCAGTTTTTCATCTTTTTGTATTACATGCTTTTGTTTTACACCTTGTTATTTTTACAAATTTTTTTTTACACCTTCTTTATTGATAAGTGGCGAGGTACCCCTACACTCAACCATACAAATACGAGCGTCTCATGCGCGATTCGGTCGAACTCCAAGGACTAAGTGCTTACTCACCCAAATCAAACACTTAAGGTTAATCAATCACTGTCTTCCCAGACTTACTTGTATTGTCACGGTTGTATGGTTAAGTAGGCCTAAGGTGTATGATTTTTATATCTTTTATCTTTTTAACGCCTTATGCTAAGAGGGAAGGGTGAAGAGACTAAATGACTAACTTTCATTAACTATTCATTAACTAAGTTCTAATTATCCTAGCACCAGTATCCGTTTCCACTTGCTGGACACACCTTGAACTAGTGCAACGCTACTGGGATTACCAAACGCTATTCGTTACTGGGTTACCAAGCATTACACACATGCTCGAAGCAGTCGTACTGAATGCACTTAACTAGGAGAGTCAAGGGTTGAGAGAGATTAATTATCTAGGAAAGCATTTAAACATTTAATAATAATTAAATCCTATTTAGCTTAGTCCATATGCTGCAAGGTTTATCAGAAAGTTCATCTTTATTAATGTACACAAATGTGTGCTCAGATACAATTTTCTCGAATAAAGATCCACTCACTTTGAGACTCCTACTGCAGGCACATGGAAATTATTCTAACTCTGGAATGGTAAAACTGCTATAGTTTGGCTAAGGGTCTAGATCTAGATGTGAAAGAAGGGAAAGTCGCCTCTTATTTATAGGCATGATAGCAGGCTGCGATATCGCATACGCAATATCGTAGGGGCAAACGCGATATTGCGGCTCATCATACCCCCATGACTAAATGAAAACTCATCCTCGAGTTTCTTACAAAATATTTGGAAGGTGTGGGATTATTGACTTGAATGATACTAATGGTGAATGGGGTGACATGTGAATGGATCATCATTACAAAACATGACAAAATTAGTGTTCATGACAACAAGAGTGAACACTATACACATTTGACATCTAGCCTTATTTGGTAGCCAGGAGAGAAGAGAGAAGAGAGAGAGAGAGAGAAAAGAAGAAGTTTGTTGCTACCGATGCCAAGATTGCGCTTTTCATTGTCCATCCATAAGCACGTCATCAATCTTGTTCCTTGCACAACTACTTCAACACCAGTCCATTCCAAGTGTTTCCTCCAGATACAATCCATTGGCGTATGATTGCCATCTACACACACAACATAGTCTTATATTAGCAAGGGTAAATGAATCATAATGCAGTTGATACCTTGCTTTAGTGTAAGGTCCATTGGCTGAGTTGTGATATGGCTAATGTGGATCTGGAGATATAATATTGGTGACTACCTAAGGTGTAGGGGTTTAAAGAAAATCAAAAAAATTGGACCAGGACCCCCATGACTGAGAGCGAACCTCCAGTAGCGAGAGAATGGAGAAAAAGAAACAATGACCATGTCAATAAAATGGATGTCAAGAATGGTAATGAACAAAATAAATATTAATTGCAAAAATGTTTAAGGGAAAGAAATTAACTGATGCACCAAATAGGAATGCCAGTGGGTTCTCCCCAAAGCAGGCTCATGCCCTTAATGCCCTGACAATCCCACATTCAAAGAGTCCATGGACTCTGGAAATGTCATTTGGAAGTAAGAGTTAAAGTCTTAACCACAAGAATTTACCAAAAAGAAAACAATGTGTCAACCAAAATATAGACTACTAATGCAAACGACAATGAGGTGAACAATGGAGAAAGAACGATGGAAAGAAGAGAGTGGAATGGAGTCTGAAGAACAAGGTGATGTACAGCCCCTTGTGTAGTAATGGTTAATGTGACTTAGTAGATCTCATTCCAAATCCAGCCTCAAACAATCCACATCTAGTGACTTCGCATTAATACATTTGGCCAATCCATCCACCTGAAGTAACATGAATGCCTCTATCAAGGAGCCACCACCATTCCGACGAAACAAGAAAGGAGAAAGTAGGAAGCGAGGAGGGGCCTTAGTTAGAGGAAACATGTTTGTTTAGTCCCATAACCAGTTCTTGTAGCCTAGATGATTATTTTTTCTAAGGGATGTGCTTTGAATTCTCACTATTTTTTTTGGCATTTTTGCGTGAGAACCACACCATGCAAAGACTTATTATTTTTATTTTCATTTTCTTAGCTTCCCGATAATGGGGTAACATCTGAATGGTAAGAAAAACTCAAGAAGAAAACATCCAAGCACCCAAGAGAATGGCCGACACAAATGCATCAAGTCCCCTTGAAGTCACACCCTTTTCAGTCCTTGAGTCCTTCCTTAGTTTGAGAACTACACAGTCACCAATTCATTGATAGTTCTTATTATTGAAAGAAAGGGACTGTACAGTTCCAAGCTAAGAGAGACAATATAAATTCATGAATTCATGGATGATGTGGACTCATTGTTTGTTATATTAAAAGAACCATACCTTAGTATCAACATCATAACTCAAAGGTAAAAACCAAACATTAGCAATCAATGAAATACAGTTCATACCATCTTTAGGAGCACTTATTATGTGAAAAACTGAACAAAATAAACAAACACACATGAATAAATGAAAAATTATGAATGATGTTATAAAAAAGAAGAAGAAAAGTTAAAGAAATTTGTAAAAAAAAATGTGTAAAACAAAAATGTGTAAAAGAAAAACTTAAAAAGAAACCGAGGGCCTTGATTGATCAGCATAGGTGGCCATCTCCCCCATGACTAAGTTGAAAGGAGGAGATCTAAAATAATGAGCGAGGTCATCCTTTCTCCAATGTGCAATGTGCATTGACCGTTGTAGATTCATGATAAGGTTTGTTCTGTTGCACACTGGCTAGTATTTTCCTATCGGAGCATTTGTTTGAATCGTTTAGGAGTTTCCAACTTTCCCCAATTGATGTTTTCAGGTTAAGGGTTGGAAGTTGGTGACACTCTTGCTCCAATGCGTCTATGCTTTCTATGTGGGCACAAGTTGGTCTCCTAGTTAGTTCCATGCATGTTGGTGAGTTTCTCTCTTGATTATTTGTCACCCACTAGGTGTTTGCTTGTTGTGTGGTTGCTACATACAGGCATTTTTGTATGTTGATTTCTTGGGCACACTGGTTGCATGTAGGCAATGCTAAACATTCCTGTACATAATCACACCCTGTATCACTGTATGTGATGCATGGAACTTTCTTCTTCACAATCTTCCCACAAGTGTTTTCCTTAGATATTTTCAGGGAAAGATCACAGATACCTAGGCACGCATTCATGGTACTTAGCCATGACCTTTCCATTATTATTGGGAAGTCCCCTTTGTCATTGTTGACTTGTATCACTAGAAAATTAGCTAGGTATGACCACCCACACATAGTGGTAATAATGTCCTCCACCAGTCCCAAGGGAACAGTGATGGACTAGTCAGCCAACTCTAAGTGAATATTGCTCTTCTTTATTGAAGGCAGGTTCCAGGCTTTATACATTTCTTGCAATATCAAGTTGACTCTAGAACCTGAGTCCAGAAGAGCTTTACAAGGTTCATTTCCAACGACTTGGAGATAAATTAAAGGGCTTCTGGGGTTGAAGAATTTCCTAGGAAGGTGGCCCTCCTTAATTCAGTCAGTGATGGTATGTGTTAACATAACCATGTGCGTTGAGCTCTATTTTTGATTTGAAGGGAGCTCCGAAGCGTTATTTGATGGAGAGGCATTTAGAGGCTCAACTACTTGTGGTTGTGAGAGCTTGTTTGGACTGTTGGTTTTGAAGATAGGTCTTCTCTTTGTATAGTTGTCAGAACTAGCAGCGGGTTGAGGGTTCATGGCTCTCATAGCATTATGTTGCTATGGTTGAGTGGGAAGTTCCCCTTGCATTGCTGGAGCGGGTGGTAGTGGAGCTATCGGTGTAAGAGATGCGGATGGATTTGGAGGATGGTATGTATGTGGTGTGTCTCCCCTAGGAGAAGGAGTCGTGTAATACTCCTGAGCTTGGTAGTGACGTTGTGGAGTCACCTGACCAATAGAGTCACATGGAGAGATTGGCTGCTACACGTAATAACCATATGGATCCGATTGCTAGTAAGGGTATTGTTATCTCGGTGGTGGCATCCCCCATGACTGTGGATATTGCCACTGCTGGTGTTGCTCAATAGGTTGTGGCAGAGTTCCACTTGGATAATACATTAATGGTTGGTGGAACTACCTTGGGTTATTGATGAGTTGTGAGGTACCCCTACACTCAACCATACGAAATGAGCATTGCACGCACGATCCGGTTGAACTCCGCAGATGGACTAGTTGTGGCACCTAGATAGTTAGCCTTAGGTCGCAGTTCACTGTCTTCCCACATGGACTAGTATTGCATATTTTTCACGTATGGTTTAGTCCAGATGAGGTGGATGATGTGTTCCTAATCCTATGCTACTCTTGAAGGCAGTGGAAAATAATATTAACTAAACTAAACTAGGAGGAAAAGGGTAAGAAAATCTAATCTAGCCTAAGTGCGACGAGCAACCAATTCCTTGATCAACCATACACATCTTGGACTTCGTGCATGACTACCACTGGGACTACCAAGCGTAGATCCTAGGTACGCCACTAGGATTACTAAGCGTAGATCCCAAATACGCCACTGGGTTACCAAGCGTAGATCCTAGCTACACCACTGGGCTACCAAGCAGTCACACTTAAATGCTTGTAATCAAGTCGTACTAGTTCCGTGTTCTAGGAGTTTAAGGGTGAGAGAGAGAAAATAGTAAATAACATTAAATAAATAACAAATAAATAAAAAATGAAGTGCATGCTACAATGATGAAGTAATCTTGATCTTTATTGCTGGTCATGTGCGTGTCCAAGTACGGCACACTTGAATAAAGACACCGTACAATTACATTCACCACACTGCGGGCAGACCCGGGAAAAAAATCTAACTTTGGAGGGATCAAACTGCCAGAGCTTTTCTACTCTAAAACTAGGATGTTAAATAAGGGAGAGCTGCCTCTTATTTATAGAAATTATGGCTGACTACGATATCACGGGTAGATATAACGTGGGTGCCTTATCGTGGGTGCCTTAACGCGAACGCTAGCAATATGAGCAATTTCATGTCTCATCAGTTACCTTGGGGATAAGGTAACCGTCGGGGTGCTTGCCATTTGTTAAGTTGTGGGTTAAGTGCATACACCCTAGACTCTTACAAATTTGAGATTATTGGGCAACATCCCTTAGGATACTCATACTGGCATATTTCACGTCCATCGTCATTGTTTGTATCAAAATCCACAACCTCCTCGGTGATAGCCATTTTACCCTTACTTTTGTTACGTGCATCGTCCAAATCCCTCTTTTTCTTTCTATCATAGTCACTACTTCGCTCCTTAGAATCCTCTATGATTTTGAGAACAGTTTCAAATCTACTACCTAAGGAGTCCCACATTTGGTCTACCATGGCTGACACTTCTGTTGTTAATTTTTTGAGTGGCAAGGTTTTCCTATTCATCATCTCCTTGAGTGGTGAATCTTCCTCCTCCTCACAGAATCTCACTCCTTTTTTTCGAAGGGAAGGATTGCAGTTGTATTCTTCCGCACTTTCTCTCTTACGTAGCTCTCCTTCTTCCTTAGCTACTTGCTCCAACAATCTATGGATCTGATGGGACCTAAGCTTTGATAATCTCCCTTGGGCATACGTTCCAAGGGTTCTCCTGGTTTCATGCCTAAGTCCATCTACAAGATGGCGTAGTTGATCTTGTTGCGAGTAACCATGGCCCAGGCAACAATGTAACAGTGCATCATATCGACCCATGGAAGCATCCAAGGGTTCATGAGTTCCCTGCTTCCATCCTTGGATTTTCTTTTGTAGGTTGGACACCCGGGAGTACGTTTGATACTTATCGTTAAACAGTTCTAGCATCGTACTCCACCTTCGAATAGATTCTGGTTCTAAGGACTGGTACCAGCTTTTTACTTCTTTTACTCGTGTCCTTGGAAACAACTTTAGTTTTTGCCACTCGTTCTCAATCTTCTACAAGGCACATGCATTGTGAAATGCGTGTAAGTGGTTCTGAAGATCAGCGTTATATCCCCCCTCAAATCGTGAGATATTATTCATGTCTAGTCTCTTGATCCTACTATCTTTTTGGTGCCTTGTAGGAATTCTAATAGCCTCCGTGATGTCTAACATGCTTCGGGTTACAAGTAGGGGTTCTTCGTGGTCATTTCTTTCATAGCGTCTATGATGTCTATGCAGTTCCCTACTTTCCATTCTTCCATGCCGTGATTTTGTAGATTTCCCTCATCCTCGTTCTCGACTCTCTCATCAAGGTCTCTCATTTTATTTACCCTTATCCTCATGGTTAGGTTCCTTATGACTGCATCCTGATATTGAAGGAGAGGGTGAATGTGATGCTTCCTACCTTCTCTTCGGTGGTCTCGGCCCTGATCGTGATGACGATCAGACTGCCTGCCCTTATCTTGTGTTTGTGTTTCCTCATTGAACACTTGGTGTTTGTGGGGATCAGAACCAGGGTTGTGAATCGTGGAGTGAAGGTTCTAATACACCACCTCCTCACCATCGTTAGGAGGGGAAACATCGTTTTGTGAAGAACCTATTGAAATAGGTTCATCACCCTCAATTTTGCTTAAGACAGGTGGAGTGTTATGGGGTCTTTTGCCCTTCAACGATGTATAGTATCTCTCCTGTTGCAAATCCCTTTGATGTTGTGCTTCTGTGGGATGGTAGTCCCTTGTGTCATAATCACATGCAACGTGCTCTATGTACAACTATGACATGCCTATTCATGCAAGGGCACGAAGGAGCATGTTGGGGCTTGCTCTGTCTGGGGGCAACACTATGCTATCCTCCAAGTCTCTCCAACGCAGTTGTTCATCTTAATGGAAAATAAAGGTAAAGTTGCGTATATACTCATCATGATGAATATATACCACACGGAATTGTTGAGGAACTGGCAGATTTTGGTTATGTGTGTTGTGCTACCGACTGTCTCTAGTGTTGGTCCTAGATGGTGAAGTGCTTTTGTGTGAAGAAGAAGACATTTTTGTCTTGTTCAGTGTGCAGTTTATTGTTATCTTATTTTTCTTTTGATCAACCCTAAGGGTCCGTTCTAGCTCCCAACGATATGAATGATTTCCTATGTTCTACGTAGAGCACAAACAACTAAGTCCCCAGCAACGGTGCCAATGATGAGTGGCGAGGTACCCCTACACTCAACCATACGAATATGAGCATCTCACGCGCGATCCGGTCGAACTCCAAGGACTAAGTGCTTACGCGCCCAAATCAAAAACTTAAGGT
The DNA here is from genome assembly GCA_015680685.1 of Gnetum montanum. Classification (NCBI taxonomy): domain Eukaryota; kingdom Viridiplantae; phylum Streptophyta; class Gnetopsida; order Gnetales; family Gnetaceae; genus Gnetum; species Gnetum montanum. Next base: position 1,432,114 of record MNCI01028452.1, on the reverse strand, counting down.
TAATCAATCAATATCTTCCCAAACTTACTTGTATTGTCATGGTTGTATGGTTAAGTAAGCCTGAGGTGTATGATTTTTATATCTTTTATCTTTTTAATGCCTTATGCTAAGAGGGAAGGGTGAAGAGACTAAATGACTAACTTTCATTAACTATTCATTAACTAAGTTCTAATTATCCTAGCACCAGTATCTGTTCCCACTTGCCACACACACCTTGAACCAGTGCAACACTACTAGGATTACCAAACGCTCTTCATTACTGGGTTACTAAGCATTACACACGTGCTTGAAGTGGTCGTATTGAATGCACTTAACTAGGAGAGTCAAGGGTTGAGAGAGATTAATTATCTAGGAAAGCATTTAAAAATTTAACAATAATTAAATCCTATTTAGCTTAGTCCATATGCTGCAAGGTTTATCAGAAAGTTCGTCTTTATTGCCGTACACAAATGTGTGCTCAGGTACAATTTGCTCAAGTAAAAATCCGTTCAGTTTGAGACTCCTACTGTGGGCACACGGAAATTATTCTAACTCTAGAATGGTAAAACTACTATAGTTTGGCTAAGGGTCTAGATCTAGATGTGAAAACAGGGAAAGTCGCCTCTTATTTATAGGCATGATGGCAGGCTGCAATATCGCGTACACGATATCGCAGGGGCAGACATGATATCGTGGCTCATCATTTATCTTATACATTTTTTTTATTTTATTAATTTTTTCAAATTTCTTTTTACAACATTGTTAGTACATTTTATTTTTCTTGAATATTTTATAATTTCTTGTATATTTTTCTTTATTTTGGTGTAATTTTCTTATCATGTTTTAATAATAACATGCCTTATTGCCAACTGGGTACAGTGTGATTTGCTTAATATGGGCATGTGTTATCCAATTATTTGATTGTTGGCATCTAGATTTAAACTTTGAATTTTATTACTAATAAGTAAGACATGGTTTCTTTTTCATAAAATTGGTAGTGAGTCCACCTCATCCACCTATCCACAAACTCTATGGTATTTCCGGTTTTGGAAGCGTGAGGTCACTTTTTATTAATAAAACTTTAACGAACTTATGACCTTGGTAGTTTCTAGACTTGGAAAGGATTCAAAGGTTTGAACATGGTGTGACTTCAAGGAGACTCAATACTATTTGTACTCTTTTACTTACTTGGGTGCTTGGGTGTTTTCATGGATTTCTTACCATTCTGTGTTGACCAATAATAGGAAGTTGAACAATTCTTTGCATGGTATGGTTCCCATCCATAAAAATAAAATAAAAAATTATGGGAATTCAAAACACATCCCTTAGAAAAAATAAATGGGCTATAAGCACTAGTTATGGGACTAGAAAGACATATTACCCCATGCATGAAGGTCCCCTCTAACTAAGGTCCTTTGTCATTTCTTGCTTCTCTTTTCTTCTTAAATAAGGAATAGTGGTTGTTCTATGTGAGAACTCTTGTGTCTTAAGGGGGTGGACCATTCTTAGAGTGGCAATGCGAAGTCACTAAATGTGGTTCATTTTGGTCTAGACTATGGATTTTATCAGGTCGTTTAACCAAAAAATTCATCAGGGACTTCATGCGACCTTAATCGAGAACTCCATTCCACTTTCTCTCTCTCATTTGTCTATGCTTTTCATGCCTTACTTCATTGTTTATATCCTTGTTCGATATCTTGGCTTGATGTGTCAAAATTTTTTAGATAGTTTTTTTCTGGGTTTTCGTACTTAACTTTCCATAACCATTAATCATCCATGGGGCCTGTGGACTCCTTGGTTTGAGGATATGTAAGGACAACAAGGGCATGTTCTTGCTTTGGGAAGGATCCACTTACATATCTTTTGGTTGGGTTAGTTAAGTTCTTTATCCTTAGGCATTCTCACAATCAAATCCTTTTGCATGTCCCATTAATGACCTTCAATTTTGCACATCTTCATAATGTTTTTCAATGAAATCCTCTTTTTTTTTGTGAATTCTTTAACCCTCCTCAAGCATTTCATCACATTTGGAATTTTTAGAATTTAATAATAGACTGTTTATCCATTTCACCCTATTTTTTAGTCTTCCCACTAATGCTATTAAAAGAATTAATTCACCATAATCACAACCTAGCTAAGTGCAATTGCGAACGAGACAAGGTACCTAAAATCTATAAGTTACACATTGCACACTAATCCATGATTTTGTTGTTATTGTAGTGGAAAGCATGGATTGGAGGAGAGACTGTCTTCACCAAGGAATCAACAACTACAACATGCAACAAGGCCCCTTCATGATCATTGAGTCTTCTCCCTTGTTCTTCAATTGCCAGAGGAGTTGGATGTTAATTTTGAAAAGGACTTGTTCCTCCTTTTGTTCACTCAAGGATGAGTTTTTATTTAGTTGTGGGGGTATGATGAAGTGTATTTTATTTGGCTTTGATATCAAATATCTAATATTGAAGCCCTAATATTAGATACCTTATATCAGGGATGAAGAAGTGATGTTGGATATTTGATATCATGGGATGTGTACTAGCCTATAAATATAGTGCTTGGACACATGGTTTTGAGCAATATTAGTCATAGCATAGTAGATCTCTTACAATGTTTCTTCTCCAGAGTTAGAATATTTTGCCAAGTGCCCATAGCAGGGAGTCATTGAGTGTATGGATCTTTATTCGAGCACTACTGTACCTTAGCACGATAGTGTGTGCAGGAATAAAGACAAGCTTTCTGATAAACCTTACAACACTTTGGCTAGATTAAATATTTTATTTATGAATTTAATGTTTCATGAAATTTTCTTTAATGTTTTTAATAATTAAGCTAATTAAGGAATTAAGCTAGGTAGGTTAAATAGCAATTAATTAACCACATAAGTGTGATGCTTCAAGCATGTGAATGATGCTTGGTAATCCTAGTAATGCTTAACATTTGGTAATCTAGCAATGTTATACATGTTTAGGATGTGTACAAAAAGTGGAACTGAATACTTATGTTGAGATTAGTTAGCAATTAATTAGTTAGTTAAATTAATTAACAATTAAAATACTTCATTTCCTTCATCCTTTATTTTAGCACTCAAAATATAAAACATAAAAATAATAAAAATCATATGCCGCAATTACACTTAACCATTCCTTTGCATATCACAAGTGTAATTGGAAAGACAACAAATGACTATTAAGGCAAGTTCACTTCCTAGAGACTAGCGTACCAGAAGACATAGAATCCATGAAATTCGACTGGATCGCGAGTCAACGCTTAGTGACTTGTATGGTTGAGTGTAGGGGAATTCGCCACTCATCATACATCATCAAACCACTAATCTAATAATATCAACCCCATCTTCATTGCCACATCCTCTTACACTCACTCTAAGCCCTCTCACAATTCTAACCCTACCTACTTCACATCCAAGTGTATCTCTTTCAGTCCTTGTCCTCATACCAAAAGGTAGTTTAGATTCTATCCTTATAACCTGCAATTCTTGTAATCTCCCAACCTTCTATTCTAATCCCTGATGACACTAACATCGCAATGCATATTAACCCCTTCCTTGTCACCTAGACAATTTTGAACCCCCAAAAATAAAACTCCATCATCCTTGCCATGAACACCTAACTATTATCTTTTACTGTAACCCTCATTGTTTTCGTTAACCCACTATCTTACTTGTGCCCCTGAAATCCTAGCATCCAAATAGTAGTGAACTACCACCCCAACATACCAAGGAGCTAACTACTAAGCATCAAGGCACTAAGCCTCAAACGATGAAATTTTAGGTTTTCAACAGTACTATGGGATCATTCAAGTCTTATAACCTAGATTTGCTTACAACTTTTCTCATTGCCCTAGTATTCTTAAAGGACTAGTTAGCCATCATTCTTTACCTCAATGACCTCCTTGCATATAAATAATAAAGGGAGCTCTAGTTAGTTAACCTATGGGACAATGCCTACCTCAATTTTTCAACCTTTTCCTAGATTAGTATTCTATTTGCACATGCATAGAATTCCACTAACTTGTGATCACTGCCATGTGAACTTCTTGCCTTGACTTTGTTAACTTATACCAATGATATTAGTTCTCATTCATGTCAATTTGGATTTCCTTTAGCACCAATTTTCTAATGCTAGTTGGCATCTTGTTGTCTTTTCCTTGGTGCTACATTTTGCTAGGGCCTACCTTCTCTTGGTTGTCCTTTGGTTTGGGCCATTGTAGTTTTTGTCAACTAAAGATTCGCTAGGATCCCAAATATCCCATTTGGTAATCATTTCGTAAATTTGCTAGTTTAATATTGAACTTTTGAGTTCATGCAAGATAAGAGAAGTCTAACTTTAGTTTACTGCAGATAAATCATGATAATGGTGATTAATCGTTAGTTATTCTTTTTCCTGCAATTCAAATGCATTATTATATTAAAAATTAAAAGGTAATATAAATAAAATTTAAAAAAAGTTTGAAAAATAGAAACAAATCAACTATTTACATAAGTTACAAGTTGTCTATTTTGATCTTAAATATTATAATAATAACTTTGTTGGACTCGAGCTTTTAACTCATGCATTTGCTATGGTGATTTTGGAAATCTACCTTTTACTTTAGGTTAAACCTCATGGCTAACACAATTATTTAGCAAAATTTTGAAGGATGGAGGAATATCCAATAATTGTAGAAAAAGCATTGTTATTCCCATATACAAAAACAAAGAAGATGTGCAAAATTATGTAAACTATAGAGGGATCAAGCTAATGAGCCATAATATGAAGCTTTGCGAGAGAGTCCTAGAGTATGTCTTAGACTAGGGAGATCAACAATATCAAAAAATCAATTTGGATTTATACTAAGGAGATCTATTTTAGAGACCATTTTCCTGATATGAAAATTGAAGAAATTTAAAAGATATAGAGAAAATCTATATATGACATTCATTAACTTGGAAAATCCATATGATAAGAGTGCATAGAGATATCATTTGGTAGGTCTCGTAGAGGAAAAACTTCTTTGATAAATATATTAACGTAATTCAAGACATGTATGACGGAGCTACCATGAAAATTAGAATAACTTGTGGAAATACATTTAATTTTCTAGTCATAGTAGGTCTCCATCAAGGGTTTATGCTTAGCCCTTACTTATTAACCATTGGCATGGATGAATTAACAAATAAAATACATGGTGAAATCTCTTGGTATTTTTTTATGTAGATGACACTATGTTAGTGGATACAACTTTAGAAAATATTGCTTCTAAAATGGAGAAGTGAAGACATGCTCTAGAATCAAAAAGACGTAAAAATTAGTAAAAATAAGATAGAATATATGACATGCAATTTCAATAATGGCATAAATATAAAATAAGTAAAAAAAATCTCTCACTACAAACAACAATTTTGCTACCTAGGATCAATGCTCCAATCATATGGTGAAATTAATAAAGATATAAGAAATAGAATTGAGACAAGATGGTCAAAATGAAGACAAGCTAGTGGGGTTCTATGTGATAAAAGAGTGGTGTTTTATGTGATAAAAAAATCCCAATAATACTAAAGAAAATCTTTTTATAGGAAAATAATCAAGTCTACTATCTTATATGATGTTGATTGTTGGATATCACAAAAACAAGCATAAATAAACATTCAAGGACGACTTAGAGTAGCATCTATTTCAAATAAGTTGCAAAAATAGCATCTTAGATGGTTTGGACATGTGTAAAGAAAATCAATAAACCCAGCTAATAAAAAAGTTGTTGCATCACTATTTCAAGAAAGCCAATGAAAGGAAAATAAAGAAAGACATGGAAAAAACAATTGAAGATGATATAAATAAATTGTAAATAAACAAAGATAAAGCTCTTGATAGAGGTCGATGGTGAAAAGAACTCATGTTACTAACCCCATTTTGTTAGGATAAGGCTAAAATGATAATAATGATAATATTTTAGGGTTAAGCCTTCGCTTATGCTATAAGCATGCTAAAAAAATTTATCATATTGGAAAAAGTTATTTTTTTTTGGAGATTTAACCATCATAATCATTATGTTTAGTCATTTAATATGTGCAAAGTCTTTTTCAAGCTAAGTAGATTTTTTCTGTGAGTTTGAATAATGTAAGAATTAAGCCCATGTCACATGACTAAACAAAAATGAACTGCAACTACCAAAGGAGCTTAATCAAAGCTCATCATACAAGCTGTGATATAGTCATGGAGCAAGCTAGGGGTGGAGCACCTCAATCTACTTACAACATGGCTTTTCCAGTTAACTTTTACTATTGAATGCTTCTATGATAGTGTGTTTTTTAATTCAAAAGTTATATGGATTTATTTTTAGAAAATTATAGTGCATTGTGGTTGGTGATGAGTAATTGTTATTGGAAACCATGCTTAGACTCCCCCTTAATAAAAAACTGCATAGAAACACTAGCCTAAAATAACTTGTTAAAATGTTATTTTAAGGTTTCTCTCTTGAGCTAAGGTAAGCTATGAGCTGTGATTTGTGAGCATTAGAGAATGCATAGAAAAGATGTTGATTTGTAAAGCTGTTGGCCATGATTTTGCTTCCCAGTTTGACGAACTTGATAACAACATCCAAACACCTTGGAGGCTTCAACCATGCGTTGCTTGCTAGACTGTGCACCTTAAATTCTTACTGCATGGTTCATTTTGCAAGCTACATCATATTTCTTGAGCAAAGGCCCATAAATTATAGTACTATTTCCAAGATATATTAAGACTAAAGTATTCCATGCAAGTGCTAGCTTAAATGAAGAACCTGCAAAAACACAAGAAACTTCATGTTACAAAAAACCAATAACCAATGCACTTACCTACAAAGTAAAATATAAAGACATTTTGACATAGCCATAAGCTTTCTTATGGAAAAATGACCATTGTAAATACAAAAAGTCTAGCAACTAACATAAGCTACTCCAAACAAGTTTGTTCAAGTTCAAGTAAACTATTTTTGAAATCCCTGTCATGATTAGGTGGTAAGGTAAGTGAACAGTGTAGCATGCATTACCCACTAATGCATTTTATGCGTTAGTTAATGCATGAAGGTGGCTATTATATCCACTAACGTGTTTTATGCGTTAGTTAATGCATCAAGGTGGCCACTATATCCACTAACACATTTTTGTAAGTTAGTTAACATATCAGGGTGGTCTCCATATCCTATGATGCATTTTTTACACGTTGGCATTAGGTCTTTTATGGTAATTGATTCTATGGCCTATAAATTCATTCATGATGGGAGAACAAAGGTACTACGAATCACAACAAGATTGGAGTTCTAGTCTCTTTCATAGATGCTTAGAGGTTGCATACACCATCGTTGTAGAACGTCAGTATGAAAAAAGAATCTGAACATCAAGTTTAATCCAATGCATCAATGACTAGAGTTCAGTTCCATTTGCTCAAGCATTGTGCATTTTCGGTTATTTATGCATGTGAATTTCTTGTGCCATTTGCTTTCGCATTATGCATTTTCGGTTATCTATGCATCTAAATTTCTTATGCAATCCACAAATTTTGTCTAAAATTTGGTATCAAGGCTTCATTTTTGTCTCTATCTTGATGCCATTATCAGTTAGTAATTGGAAGGCCTATTTATAATTGTGATGGATGTCCTTGTAAAATTACTAACCTCTGCGACATTATTTTGTGAGGGTTCCTTCTTTTGCAAGCTATGATGGGTGCCCATTTAGGTGATATTTTGGGGTTTTAAACTATGCATAAAGTTGCTTTATTTAGAGAATATTAAAGATTTCGTAATGCATAGTTTTTTTTTTCATAGAATTGTAACTTGTGATCTTTTTTTTTGTACAATTAGAGAGTAGCCACAACATCTTTAATTGTGCAAAGTTATTAAAAGTTTTGGATCACATATGGAAAATTAAATTATGATTAATCATATGTAATATAATAAAATTTATCCCACAATAATTTTTATTATATTTAATATGATTAATTAGGATGATATGTTAAATTATTTTTCTTAATTTGCCCAGAAGGATTAAGAGAAGGAATATAATTTAATAGTTTCATCTTAAGGATATATGAGTTAGTTTGAATTACAATTTAGCCTGTAGGCAATTTTATGTCATTTGATTTATATTTTTACATGATTTACATTAATAAACATGTCTTATGGTATTTTAACCTCAAATTTAGTGACATAATCATGTTTAATTATGCAGTTGTACAACCTGTAAACTACTTTGATTTCAAGTGTGACATTACTAAATTAAAGGTGATAATTATAAGGTGTGGAAGGAGAGAATTCTTCTTCATTTAGGCTGGATGGACATTGATCATGCTATTCCTAAGGATGAACCACCTATTATTACAATAGCTAGCCATCTAGATGATATTAGTAATTATGAAAAATGGGAGCGATCTAATCATCTCTGTGTCATGTTTATAAAAACCAAGATCTAATCATCTCTATGTGGTTCACTAGAATAGTATGACAATGTTAAAGTTAATGGATGAACAATTTGAGTCATTAGATAAAGCGTTGGCTAGCACCTTAATAATGAAGTTCTCATCCATGAAGCTCACTGAAATTTGTGGTGTGTGTGAGCACATCATGCAAATGAGGGATATAGCTGCTCAACTCAAAACACTTGAGGTTGAGATGTCAAAATCTTTTCTTGTGCACTACATCTTAAACACACTTCCATTGCAGTATAGACCCTTTAAGATTTCTTATAACACACATAGGGACAAATGATCAATTAGTGAACTAAGGATCATATGTGTGCAAGAAGAGGGTAAACTTGTGATGGAAGTGAAAGATAGTGTGCATTTGGTCACACAAGAAAAGAGTTAAGAACAAGCCAAAGACAAGTGGAAGGTTAATTTGCCTGCACAAGCTGATATTAAGAAGGAATCCAGATGCTTTTTCTGCAAAAAGAAAGGGCACATAAAGAAGGATTGTCCTAAATATTAGAAATGGCTTGAAAAGAAAGGGACTCAACTCTTGCTTATTTGTTTTGAATCTAATATGGTTGATGTTGGCCATGACACATGGTGGATTGACTTTGGCTCTACAATCCATGTTACCAATTCTTTATAGGGGGTGGAAAACCTAAGGAAGCCAATGGGAAGTAAGTCTTCATCTATTCAGGCAACAAGATGTGCTTACATGTGGAGGCAATCAAGACATGCAAATTAGTTTTAAGAAATGGTTTTGTTTTAGAGTTGGAGAAGACATTTTATATTCCTAGTTTTTCAAGGAATTTAATTTCTATTTCAAGGCTTGTATCATTGGGATATTCCTTTAATTTTTCAAATACTATATTCAGTCTATATTATAGATCTAAACTTATTAGAAGTGGTGCATTGACAGATGGTCTTTTCAACATTAATTTACAAAAAGAAACTTCTTATACTTCTATGCATGTTCATGCTGGCATTAAGAGATGTGTTATGAATGACAAGTCCTCTATGTTGCGGCATCGTAGATTAGGACATATTTCTATTGAGAGAATAAATAGATTAGTAAATGATGGAGTACTTAGCACTCTAGATTTTATTGATTTTGAAACTTGTGTGAACTACATAAAGGGAAAGCAAATCAATATGTCAAAGAAAGATGCCAAGAGGTGTTCAGACATATTAGAGATCATACATATAGATATTTGTAGTCCAGATATGGATGCATATGGTCAAAAGTATTTCATTACCTTTATTGATGATTACTCATGATATATGTATCTCTACCTACTTCATAACAATAGTGAAGCTTTAGATGCCTTTAAGGTGTTTAAGGCTAAAGTAGAGAAATAATGTGGTAAGCAAATAAAGTTAGTGAGATCTGATAGAGGTGGTGAATACTATGGTAGATATATTGATGAAGGGGAAGCTTCCTCTCCACTAAGCAGCAGTTTCCTCTTTTCTTTTCTTTTCATTACAGGCTTCTAGTTGATCTTCAAGGGGGTTCAAGGTAGGATCCAACAGCTCAAAATCGGATCCTTGTGGGTCTTCTCGGCGATGGCAGGAGCTTGTCACGGTGGTGCAGACATGGGTGAACAATCTTCCTCTCTACAACGGTGCACAAAAGGCAGCAAACGACGATAGGCTTTGAGAATTGCAGTTGTTGCCCTGTGTGGACTGCAGTGGGCAGTCTCTCTCTTTCTCTTTCTCTCTCTCTCCCTCTCTCGTGGCGATCGCGGTCTTCCTGCCTAGCAGTGGATACCATTAGCAGTCATAGACCAACAGTGTCAGCGGGACTAGGGAAAATTCAATTCTTTTAATTACCTATTTGTATTGAAGACAATTATATAATTTAAATTCTAGATTTCTTTCTATTTTATTATTTGCAAAAGGCCACGTTGCCCTCTCCAGCTGAGACTATTCCCAGGTTTCCATACCCATACGGGAGGCATCCTAGGCAGTAGTCTCCAAAATGAGTTTTCTTTCCTGGTGTTGGTGTGACCAAAATTTATGCATCAACACCTTTTTGGTGCTAGAAGGAGGGCCTTTCTTCCACCTTTTGTTTATTAGCTTTTCTTGTCTTTTTTCTAGCCTTTGTTATCCCATTTTTTGAAATATTTATTTTCTATCCTTTTCCTTTCCTTATTCTGTTTCCCCAAAATTTTATTTTCCTTGTTTCAAACTTGTTTTATTTAAAATTTCTGTTTTTAGCCATTTTCTTGGAAAAAAATTTTAAAAGAATTTTTGAGCCCTTTATTTCCTATTCTCAAAATTTTATTTCTTGAAAATTATCAAGGAAAAGGAGGAAATCAAGACCCAATCGACTGCAAAAAGGAAAGCACACAAGTAGACAAAGAACTTAGCTCAATCATCAAGTGACTTGTCCATAGTTGGTGATTATATAGATGATTTCTTTAATCTTATTGTACAACATAATTTCATCATCTTTGATCCTCCTTTCTCTATGCCTAGTCCTGTCCTTGGGTAAATGTCATTACAATAAAGTCTCTTGTCCCCATAGTTATGTACTCTAGTTCTCAGTCCTCTGCAATTTCAATCACAATCAATGCATCCACATGTAATTGATGTTCCTTCCTAGTCCATGGATGCAAGAAAAACTAATGATGGTTATTCAATGTTCCATGAGATTAAATATTTGAAAAGTATAAAAATTGTGCCTAAGCCCAAAGGTCCAAGAATATAATTTTTAAATGAAATTTTAATGAATGTTGTAACTCCCTTAACATTATGTCTTTAACAATAAAGTATTAGTCTAGTGGTAAGACTTTTAATTTGGTAACTCCAAGTTATGGGTTCAATTCTTGTGGGCAATACTAAGTTATCAAGTTCTAATTTAACTATATGTCTTAAGGATAAATATTATTAAAAAAAATGTCTCAAGTTCCAACATTCTATCCCAATTTTATTTGGTTTTATTTTATGCTTTGGTTATTAGATTTCAAAAGAAATTGCTTCCCCCTAAGATTTCTCAAGACAGTTTTCTTTTTTCATATAAGGAATTTATATAACCATGAAGATAAACTAAAGCATGACAATGAGTAGAATAAACTATCAAAATATATGATTCAATATAAAATATTAGTTTCATTAGTTGAAAATTTGTGTTGCTAATTTCACAAGCCTTTACACATGAAATAGAATTGCTAATTAAGGAATCCTTGGTGAGCAATTAAGTCTTCTCCACAATTGTGATAATTGAGAAAAATATTCCTCAAGTATAATATAGGTTATGGAGGACAAATGTAAAAAAAAAAAACACACCATCTTTAAAAGTTGTTTTAATAAAGGATAAAAATGGTGGGAAAATCTAGACTATTTGAAGACAAAATGAGTGGACAATTAAGTCTTCCCAACAACCATAATGATAGTGGAAAATATTCAAGTATAATATAAGATATGGAGAATAAATATAAAACTCATTATGTTTATAAATGTAAAAGTCATTTTAATCAAGGACAAAAATGGCTAGAAGATCTAAATAATTTGAAGAGAAAATAGACAAGGTTAAAATTAGTTATTGATAAAGTTATTCCACATTGAGTTTAAGTGGGAGTGTTAAAAATCATTATGATTTGTCAACCTCAATCTGTACAATAAAAATAAAGGACATGTAACCATGTCAGGTTACATGTTCAAATAATTAATAGTTAATGATTAATAAAGAGATATGTTGATGAATGACTAGTTGTAACTCTTCCACTAGTTAGGAATAAAAAAGCTAAAAACAAAGTCCTTCTACACATCTCAAATATATAACCAAAAGTTTTGTGGATATATATGTATATAATTGTTTCTTGTCTATAATAAAATTATGTTAGCATCTATGGAATTTGTACACTTCTTGGTTATTATAACTGTGAAATAGTATAATTTAACATAATGCTTAACTACTATATGTAATAATTATCTTAACAATGTTATCTCTCAAATTCACTATGTATGTTTATGTTCTTGCTTACCTTAGCTTTGATGGGTTGCTTTCATTTAAATTATGTTTTTAATCAACCATGGGTCTATCAATTATCTACCTCTACAGTTTGGTCTATTTTATTGTTTTATTAATAAATTCTCAATGAAATATGCTTGCCACTTTTCTATGGACATCAAATACTAACATGTTCAAGAAAAAAAGACACTAAGATAAAGGAAAATCACAAGGCAATATAAATCTACAAGTATGAAAAAATTAAGTCAATCACACTAGTAAAACCAATGAAGATAAAAGCCTTTCTATATATCCTATAGGAAGTATTAATCAATCTGGGCAGATAACTCATAAGACACATCTATCTTCATTTAATAATAACAATGTCATCTTTGTCACATAAGGCAAACCATTTTCTTGTATACAAGCATTCTGCAAATAGTGATTTTTTTACCTCAAATACTTCTCCAATTTTAAGTTTCCGTCCACATGATGAAAGTGATGTAATAGTTGTTATCACCATCTTTAACCCTAACAATTATTTTTCTTCTCTTCATTTTTCAAAATATCATTTATAAAACTATACACAAGTAGACATAAAGCTTTTCCTTTTTATCTTTTTTGTGTTTTCTAGTGAATGTCACTATGTAATATATGCTAAATCTTTTTTTCTTGGTATTAATGCTTCCCCACCCTCCCAAAATTGTATTTCACTTTTCCTTATTCATCAATTGTATTTTATTTAGTTTTCATTTCATTTGATATTCCATTGTCCTCTATCGTTGTCCTGTCTTCTTCCACTGTATCCAATTATTTTTTTTTTTATTTTTAATTGGTTTACTTTAAAACCACATTATACATCGATCCCATGCTTTACTCGACTGCATTTATAAGGTCGTGAGGCCTGCCACCAGCTAATCAACCATACACGACTTTGTACGTGACGTTGGGTTTAAGTCATCGCACAAAACATCCAACCAAGACGGTAAGCAAAAGAGAGTAAGACAGCAACGGCCTATAAGGGTGTATTCAAAGATATAATTAAAACTCAAGCATATTAGAATTTAATTGCTGATAATCTTTACCTTTGAAAAGAGTGTTGGTTGTCATCTTTGATGATACAGTTCCATTATGCAAGAATAGTAATGCAACTAGCTAAATTTAAAGGTAAAAAAAAAAAAGCTCAAATGTTTAATAAACATCCCCAATATTTAACTTCAATCAAATAACTTTCTCTCAGAGTGCTGCAATACAAAAAATTTACCATAGAACACTGATTAAATAAACTGTTATGAACTGAATTTATGTCCATGAAAATTATATATGACCAGTTAATACCGGATAAGAGCTGAGAAACTTGAATTGATACAGAAATTTACATTCAACGAATCGTTTGCTGCTTTACAATGACAAAAGCAGAGACAGTGCACAGACAACTTACACGAAAAAATGATTCCAAAAAATTGGAAGATTTACAAAAACAACACTTACTTTTTAAACAAATTTAACACTGTAAATGTGTTTTCAGTTATAAGGCTTGGGATGGGAAATTTCTGACGGCCTTCTCTTCACATAGCCCACAAATTGACCAGGCAACTCTGCTAATAGAGACTGTGCAACTGCTTCCACTGCTGCATCAAGGACATGAGAAATCAATACTCATTCATCAAAAACATTCAATTCGCAATGTGCGACCTTTTATTTGCAACTACTGGTTTCTCTGAAAATATCTGGAGAAGAACTTTTCCGGTTAAACTACTTACTCGGCAAATATCGCATGGGAACAAACTGCACTATATCTCTTGTTGCAACTTGTCCATTTGAACTTTCCAGAGGTTCACCATTATCTGCATCTAAGATCTGTTCAAGCATAACAACATAATAATAGGTAGAACTCAGCCATGAGATGGTAAATTTTAGGATAAGTGTCAAAAAGTCAACGATAAAGTAAAATTTGAGAGAAAACACTTGTTACTTGATCAGTGCCAGTATAAACACTTTACAGTCTACAGAGATTTTATTAAACAAAGAAGTCACCAACGTCGATAAGATCCATAAGTAGCTTTACAGCTGTCATGAAAGAGATCAAAACATTATCTTACTATAAAAACTTATTTTTCCAGGTAAAAGGATAATTTTATAATTAATTTAGTGTACATCTCTAAATTTTTCTGGGATCCTGGAAATCAACAAAGAAACTTAATTATCAAAACTAAAAGCTGCATTAAGAAATCTTGTTAACAAAATTAAAAGCGGTATTTCAAAATGCAGCTTTCACATGAAAACATTATTTATTCTATGTATGTATATGTTGCAAAGTTATATTCAACCTCAACGTATCCACTATTTTGTTAAAAAGAGCACAGCTGGGATGTTATTTATCATAATCATGTGTTAGCTTAGCTTAGTGGTAATAGTCTTGGCATGTGATGAAGCGTCATTAGTCGATGCTTTGACTAGGCCACGTATACGCGGTTGGGTCGACGTGGCCCTGTCGATGCAGCTTTCCATGCATTGACGTGGCCCCATTTATGGGGAGGCTATTTCGGCCTATAAATAAGAGGACCTTTTGCCTCATTTAGGTACCTTTTAGTCAATTGTAGCGAAGCTCTTGCAGTTTGTTCCCGCAAGAGATAGAATATTTTCCATGTGCCTGTAGTAGGTGTAAGAAAAGTGACCGGCTCTTTATTCGAGCGTTGATGTATCTGAGCTCATTGGCGTGACGGCAATAAAGACGAACTCTTCAAACATTTCAAGCATTCCTTGCAGAATTTGAACTTAGTCATTTAATGCATTCAATAGTTTAATATGTTTATGCTTTGATAAGTACTTAAGTTTCTGTTATTGTTATTTTAATCGCTATCGCTCCTTTATAGTTCGTAAAGGCCATAAGTACAACCATCTCGAACGTAAACCCAACACTTGGTAACCCAGTGACACTTAACATCTGGTAACCCAGTAGTGTTTAGGGGATGCTCAGAACGTGCTCGGAAGATGGGATCGGATACTTATGCTAAGAATAGTTAGAATACAAATTAGGATAATCATATATTAGATAATAGTTCATTCCTTACTTTCCATACTTTAATTAGATGCCAAAAGATAAAGTAAAAAAGCTATAAAAATCATTAGCCTTAATCTCACTTAACCATCACATACAGAACATCACAAGTGAGATTAGGAAGACAACAACTGTTCTAATCCAAGGTTTTGCTGGTTAAGGTTTGGTGTATGTTAAGTGCTTACAGTTTACGGAATTTGACCGAGTTGCGTGTGAACACCTGTGATTCGTATGGTTGGACATAGGGGTACCTAGCTGCTCATCATTGGTGCCGTTGCCGGGGATTGTTAGTCTTACATGCGTCATCGAACCTTAGTAGAATTATCATACACGTCGTTGGAATGGACCCAAGATAGTAACATTTACGCATGCTAGGCGGATTAAAGTAAACATAAGGTACACTGATTAAATGGATCATCTAACATCCAATATGACTTCTTCTCACAGGCAAGAGGTATCCAACAAACCAATGCCACAAGAATGTCGAGTGGTATATAGGCATCTTGATGAATATGTCCCTGACTTCACATTCATCTTACATCAGGATGAGCATCTGCGATGGTGGGACATGGAGGGCAACATCGTACTACCGCTCGACCGATCGACTCTTGCAATGCTATTTCACAATCTTGGCAGACCAGGCATCCGGGACCGTGGAGTGGAGTATGTCATGAAGGACCATGACTACTGGTACTATCGTCCCACTGAGGCTCAATGAGCATGAGACTAGCAGCAAGAAAAAAGATATGAACACCTAAAGAGGAAACAATTTAGTAACCCCTTATTCTCGCAAGGGCTGCAGGACGATGGGGATCCCATCTTTCATGATTCCCATTCAGCCGAACTTCCCCTGGGGTAGCAAATTCTTTAGTCCATCATCTAGAGCAAACCTCCAAGTGACCGACATCCTCAAGGGGATGGAGGGTCATGTAGTAAGGATGGGCATGATGATCGAGGTCTTCATCAGGGTAGAGGGGAAGATTGACAATGGAGCGGTGGCGATTCCTCTCCTTCTTCTCTATCCTCTCACTCTCCTATACCTTCATTCAGCTGAAGCTCTAATCGTAACTGGGGTAGAAAGAAGTGAAAGGACGGTGGTTTAAAGGATCGAAAGGGACAACGTGAGGAAATGCGCGACCAATCGTGCGAGGCTCGCCGACATGAAAGGAGGGGTAGCCAAATCGTCACAAACATCATGGTCCTCAGAAGGACTATGACTCGGATGAGCCATTGTTGGCTACTCGGAGCATGCACTAGATCGCTGAGGTAGTTCAAATCCCTAGTAGGCACATGAAGGATAGTCGGATCAAGCGCGTTGATATAAACAACATCCCCAGATTTGAAGGGGGATACAATTGTGATCTGCAGACTCACGTGCAGGCGTTCCATGACGCCTGCACCCTGTAGAACATTGACAATGATTGGCAGAAGCTAAAGTTGTTCCCTCGCACACTCATCAAGGAATTAGAGAACTAGTACTAGTCCTTGGAGCTAGAATCAATTAGAAGAAGGAGTACGATGCTTGAGATTTTCAATGACAAGTATCAAACGTACTCCAAAGTGGCGAACTTGAGATGTCAAATCCAAGGGTGGAAGCAAGGTAATCATGAACCCTTGGATGCAGCCATGAGTAGATATTATTCACTGCTACATCGGTGCCCTTGTCATGGCTACTCTCAACGGGCATAGCTTCGCCACATCATTGATGGGCTTCATTTTGAAACACAAAAGACCCTTGGCATGTACACCCAGGGACAACTGTTGGAACTAAGGGCCCATCAATTGCAATGCCTCATTGAACAGGTGGCCAGGGAGGAAGGAGAACTTAGAAAGAAGGAGAGTGTAGAAGAATTTAATCAGGATCCCTTCATCAGAAAGAGGGAGGTCCAATTTTGTGACGAGGAGGAAGAATCACCATTAGAAGCAGCGATGAACAGAAAGACCTTGCATTTACAAAAGTTTGCATTTGAAATATCGGCAAAGGTTGATAAGATGTGGGACTCTTTGGACGAAAAATTCCAAAGTGTGTTAAAAATTGCAAAAGAGTCTAGAGAACAAGGTAACGATTGCGATCGGCACAGGAAGAAGGAAGCTGAATGTGCCCAATATAAGGGTAAGGACAAAGTTGCTATAGCAGCACAGGTTGCAGACTCTGACACAGAGGAGGACGATGAATATGGCATATGCCAATATGAACATCCTAAGGGATGTTGTCCTGTGGTGTCACATCTCCAAGAGTCTGGGGTGTACGCTTTTAATCCTCGCTTGGCGCAACGGCAAACACCCCGAAGGTTGCCTTACCCACAAGGCAACCCAAGGCAATTCCACCAACAGCAAGGGTATTATCCAAGTGGAACACCACTGCAATCCTATGAATACTTCCAATAGTGGCAGCAACCACAAGCATGGGGAATGCCACCTCCAAGGCAGCAATACCCTTACCGACAACTAGATTCCTATGGGTACTACGTTCAGCAACCAGTCTCTCCATAGGACTCTTCCAGCCACACCGCTTTTCAAAATTATTACTATCCCCCACAATATTTCAGACCACAATCTACATCACCCAGGGGGGAAAGCCCACATCTATACTACCCTCCATCACCTTCTCTTGTCACTCCTTCTCCACAACATCCCACTCAACTACCACCTACTCCACTTATGCAGGGGAAGATACCACCACAGCTACAACAACGTAATGCTGTGAGGGCTATCAAGATACAACCGGCTCCTTAGCCGAGTGGACTGGAAGCCAAGCCACAGAAAAGTTCCTTCTTTCGGCCCAATCACGTATGCAGCACACCCTCACACCCACCTGTGGCTGGTGCCTCTGAACCTCAAACTGCCTCCACTGTTCCTCTGCTCAAGCAGCCTCCAACATACAAACAGTCATGCTCACACACGTAGTGATCGACTGGATAAAGGCAGGTCACCTTCCCTAGAAATTGACTGATTCGGGAAGTCCCCTCATCCATCTTTAGGTGGTATGAAATGAGCCTTGTAAAGCTCTTTTGGATTTAGGGTCAGGGGTCAATTTGATCTCACATGACATGTATAAGAATTGGAACTTGCCCTTGTTAAAGACGAGCAACATTAGGCTCGAACTGGCAGACCAGTCCATCATTGTTCCCTTGGGAGTGGTGGAGGACATTGTGACCACCATTTGTGGGTGGTCCTACCCTATTGATTTCCTTGTCATCAGTGTTGAAAATTGCAAGGGGAACTTCCCAATCATATTGGAAAGGGCCTGGTTGAGCATGGTGGATGCAAGACTAGGACTCCTAGATCTTTCCCTTGAAATTTCATAGGAAAATCCTTTTGGAAAGATCGAGAAGAAGTGTGTTCCATGCATCGTGTACCGTGACTCAGGGTGCAATTTTGTGCAGCAATTATGGTCTGCCAAGCGGACATCCATTCAAGCATGCAGTCGGTGTACCAAAGAATTGCAAGTTCAACAATGCCTGTACGTAGCAACCACAAAACAAGAGGGCACCCCATGGCTGACAGCTGATCTTGCTAGCAGCACATTGTGCATGGAACCATCTAAGGGGCTTGTACGAGCCTACGTCGATAACATGGATGATTTGGAAAAGGTTCATCAGCAAGTGTCCATTGTTGATGGCCATGGTAAATGGGGCAAGTTGCACATCCCTGAAAGCGTCAAACAAGGGCCCTTCGAACTCAAACCTTTTTGTGGGCTCCACTCAACCAGTGATACCACCTCGTCATCACTAGGACAGCCTCGCTCCATTTTTCGCGTCTCCTCCTTTCCACCTAGTCATGGGGGAGACCGTCATCCCTGTTAATCCATTCCACTACACCCCTCACTGTTTTGTAATTTTTTATTTTACACTTTTTGTTTTTCAACATTGTTCATACGTTTGCCAATTCTTATTAATTTTTTCCTTTCTTTAATTATTTTCCATTTCTTTGTGTGTGTTTCATTTTCACGTGATCGCTAATACGTCATCTTATTATCATCAGGGGTCAGACACGGATGATTTTTGTTGCGATGGGTAATGTACAATAGTCCACCTAGTTATCTGGCTCCCGCCCTCACATGGTTGTCCATGGACTTTACGTCTATTTTCAGCTCATAAAGTTGGCAGTGAGTCCATGTCATCCACCCATTCACCCACTCCATGGTTTTCCTTCTGTTAAGAACATGCAACCCCTTCACTTAAAAACATTGTAATTAATGTGTGACTTGTGTAGTTCCCAGACTCGGGGATGACCCAATGGTTTGAATCAGGTGTGACTTCAAGGGGAATGCAACATTCATCACTCTCTCCTATCCCCTGGGTTGCTGATGTGTCCTTACGAATTTCCTACCACTCCATGTTCTTCTCTCCAATGAAGCTCTTGGGCAATTCAACCTTGCATGGTGTGGTCCTCACTGAAAAAACAAAAATAAATTCAAAAACAAAAAATAAATAAACATGAGGATTCAAAGAACACCCCTTGGTCAAAGGCATGCGAACATGCATGGGTCTTTGCATGGTGTGGTTCCCACAAAAAAAATCATGACCTCACTATGTGGGAATTCAAAGCACACCCCTTAGACTGCCTCTCATGGACCACAAGCACTAGTTATGGGACTTTCTTTGTCCCCTCTAACTTAGTCCCATTTCACTTCCTTCCTCTCACGTTTGTTGGAGTGGTGGTTCTCTGTGAATGCATTCCTACCTCCTTGGGGGACGGCTGGGGCTTCGTCTATTATCACTGTATGTGGACGGTTTTGGATCTAAACTCAGGAACGGTTCTACCGGGTCACTTAACCACAACTACACATGGGGTTTCATGTGACTAATGATCAGAATTTCCATGCTCTCATCTCTATCTTCACCCATTTCTCTCCNAAGAAATGGTGTTCGCTAGTTAATACTCCTACCCAAGAGATCCTGCCAAGGCATGAGGAGCCCATGGAAACCACAACAAACTTGCATAACATAAGATGAGCAGTGAGGTGAGTTACGGAGAGNGGTTGGTCAATGTGGGTCAATGGGTGCACACCCTTGCGTATACGTGGCCTCGTTGATGCAGTGTCCAACCCCTATATATAGGGCCATTGTGCTTCACATTTTTCATCATTTGGAATCCAAATTGGGGGGAGATTTTGTCATTTTTTCTACCTAACTCTTTCCTATGCACCTACATTCTATCGTGTGTCTGCATCAATTGATCCTTACCCTTTTAAGCAACCAGAGGTATGCTCTCAGTTGTGGGGGGGGGGGGGGGGGGGGGGGGGGGGGGGGGGTGAAGCCTAGGTATAATTAATTAATTAATTAATTACTTAGTTAATTACAACTTCGCACCTCTAAGGGAAGAAACAAAAACAACCATTTAAAGTTCAACTCATCCCTTGTTGTTTTTGCCTCTAACCCATGAATTAACACTCCGGGAAACTTAATGAAATGCTTGTGCCAACAACATAACTTAGTCAAACTAAGAAGGTGTATAAGGACCATCTTGAGCTACTTATGCACAGTCTAATGGGTGGTTATGTTTGATTGTAGATGACACCCAAACTGAGGCATCCAAGGGGGGAAGGACATTACAACTGAGGGACAAGCACCCACGCACAGGAAGGGGACAAGGCACGCAACAGCCAAAGCACCTGAAGGGCTCTCATGCAACTGGCCCCCTCCGTGAAGGACCTGATGTGGAATCTGTCCATCAGATTCCCAAAGAGGAGATTCCCAGCGAGCAATCGCAAGGGGATGAGACTCAAGGAATAGCACCACGGCTTGAGGCCACCCTAACCCAGGCCTATCTTGATGCTATCAAGCCGTGCAAAGTGCAACAGATGGTTCTCCAAGAGCTAAACTTTGGACCATTCCTCGAGAACGCTCCAGAAGATGTGAGGCTTCAACTACAAAACTCTCCGATGTGGCCAATCATCACAACCAGTGGTGAATGGTACTTAGAAGAGACCTATCTCTTCTGGATGAATCGGAAATCCGGGTCCATAGTAAGAATCAAAGATATTTATGTCTCTTACTCTTCGAAGGTAATAGCGTAGGCTCTGGGGTTGCCCGAGATTAGAGCAGATGTGGTGGAGATTCCAAAACAAGCTGACCCAGAGGTAAAAGCAGAGTGGACCAAACAGTGCTATGGGGTAGAGCGCAAGGAATTCGGCTCTTTGACCATAACGGAGAGGGTGTACTCAGAGATCGTGTCTTATCATTTGAACCCAACGATAAGACCCAGCAAAATCACAACCTTCTCCTCTCGTGCGTGTGCCGCCTTGAGTGGGAAATTCCCAATGAGTCTTCCACAGCTGTTATTCTTGGAGATTGAAAAGAGGTTCATTGAAAGCGAATGTGGAAGACGAGCTCTCCCCTTTCCCTGCCTAATTCGGAAGTTGTGCAAACGGGAAGGGATAGCACGGTATTCCAATGATATAATCCAGCGTACCCTTATTGCCTCTTGGTAGGAAATGATGAAGGATAAAACTCCTACCACCACACAGACAGAGGAGGAGTAGTAACCACCTCCACCACCTTCACAAACAATAGGGTCAGGTTCGCAAACCATAGCAGAATACATCTGCAAAATCTGACAAACGCTCTTAAGCCAGCAAGAGCAATCTAGTAGGATTGGTGGAGGAGAAGACCCTTTGGTCTATCTCCCTGCAATGAGCCACCTGGAGCAAGTGGCTCGATCCGTTAGCTTGCTTGAAAGAGTAGGACCGATGTTCTCTGCAGCCTGAATGCAAGTGCTTGCACGAACAGATCCTAGTGTCCGAGAGGTGACAGTATCCACACAACAGTTATTTCTTAAAATTTTTGGAAATGTCGCTACCTTTTCGGTATGCTTGGAAGATGGTGAAGGGGCAATAGTCCTGGTGATGCAGCACCAAGGATAGGAGATCACAGCCGAAGTGGTTGCTGATACAATTGCTACGGCTCTCAACGCACCGGCAGCACCTGTACTGGACGTTCATGGACTTCAAGATGTACAGGCATCTTTCGGAACTTCGCATAGCAAGATTGATGTAGCCCAACATGAGGAGTTATTGGACTGATCGGTGGGAACCGGGCAACCACTTCCAGATGTCTTTGACCTTCCAGACAACATTACTGCAACCCAGTTGGAGCTACTCTCGGTAAGGGGTAAGAGCCTCATTTTGGAAGAGCAACTTGAAACTGCTCAAGTTGCCTGTCAACGCTTGGCAATAGAAGTGGCCCAATTAAGAACCCAACTTGTTGATCCGGCTCTTCTCAACCATGAAATCACTAGAGATGAAGCTTTTCAACAACTTCAGCTCAAACTTTAGATAATTGAGGATGAGTGAGAGTCAGCAATCTTTGATAAGTCCTTGGCAGACGTTCAAGCATATAGTTTAAATAAGGACTTGACGGAGGTTCGCTAGGAGAATGTTAGGTTGACCGTGGAGGTTCATCGCCTACACAATGTTGGTGCAAAAAATGAACATATGAAAAATTTTATCCACCAACAATAGGAAGAACTAGCTAGGGTGAATACTGACGTAAGAAGGTTGGTCGTTGAGAACTGAAATCTATCAATGGAGGAGGTTTGGGCATTGTGACAGAAATCTGCAATTGAAATTGCTGCTTGGAAGAATGGGGCCCTAAAATTTGAAAACATCAAAAATCATTACAGGGACCAAGTGGGATTACAGAAGGAAGTAAATGAAAAACAGATTCAAGTCACAAAGGCCAAAATGAACCAAGCACTCCAACAGCTCCGAGAAGGAGGCGAGGTATGGCAACCTATCTTTGATGGGTTGAATGTCTACAATCAAGTTGAAATCCACCTTAAGGAGCTGTAGATTGAAGAGATGACAGAATATATGGAGCTTTCCAACCTTCGCTATGCAAACCTAGCTATGCTCACAGCCGGGAGACTGTGGTCAGAATTGGAAAAGCAAGTGACCACCTCGTATTCTCTATACGAGGGTGAGTTCCAGGTGCATAAAACAAGAAAGCAAAAACTAGAAACAACAAAAGCAGGACTCAAGGTTCTCCGCATGCGATTTGAAGGACAATGTACAGTCACGGAGAACCTGGGCCATCGAATGAATGACTACCAACAGCTGCAGGCATCAATCCGAGCATTTGACATCGAACGAAAGCAGTTTACAGCCTAGTTTGTCAACCTAAAAGAACTCTTCCTAGCGCTGCCATGTCCTTGGGAGGTTCCAGTTCTAGCACACATTGGTGAAGCTACCTGGACAGTGAATGATCCCAGAAGTAAAGAAGAAAAAATGAGGGCTCTCTTGGAGGCTTTCCGGCTACCTCCAGAAGTTGCAGCTGCTGTGGGACAGCTATCATTCTTGCCACGCATGGGCCAGAAGCTGGTGAAGTTTATCGAAACCACCACCCCCAGGGACGGTGTGATCTTCTCCAACAATTTTGTGCATCATTCTACACGGTAGAGACTCTAGGACCAGCAAGGTGTTCAATTTTATCTCTAAACACCATCATTTTTTGTAACTTCTCCTTCTCTGTAACTCAGGCACTTGGTCAAATTGATGTTGTGTCATGTGTGTGTCAAGTCATGTGTGTTGTAAATAAAAGCCCATACCTTCTAAATTGTAGAGTAACTTGAGTTTTTACTCAGTCGTGGGAGTATGATGAAGTGTCATTAGTCGATGCATCGACTAGGTCGCATATACGGGGTAGCGTATACTCGACTACGTATACCCGGCCACGTTAACGCGGCCTTCCATACGTCGACGTGGCCCCGTTTACGCGAAGCCTATTTCAGCCTATAAATAAGAGTTAGATACCTTTTAGTCAGTTGTAGCGAAGCTCTTGCAGTTTGTTCCCGCAGGAGATAGAATATTTTCCAAGTGCCCGCAATAGCTGTAAGAAAAGTGATCGGCTCTTTATTCGAGCGTTGATGTATCTAAGCCCATTGGTGTGATGGCAATAAAGATGAACTCTTCAAGCATTCCTTGCAGCATTTGGACTTAGTAATTTAATGCATTCAATAGTTTAATATGTTTATGATTTGATAATTACTTAAGTTTCTATTATTGTTATTTTAATCACTATCGCTCCTTTATAGTTCGTAAAGGCCATAAGTACAACCATTTCAAATGTAAACCCAACACTTGGTAACCCAGTGACGCTTAATGTCTGGTAACCCAGTAGTGTTTAGGGGATGCTCAGAATGTGCCTGGAAGATGGGATCAGATACTTATGCTAGGAATAGTTAGAAGACAAATTAGGATACTCATATATTAGTTAATAGTTCATTCCTTACTTTCCATACTTTAATTAGACGCCAAAAGATAAAGTAAAAAAGCTATAAAAATCATTAGCCTTAATCTCACTTAACCATCGCAAATAGAACATCACAAGTAAGATTAGGAAGACAACAACCATTCTAACCCAAGGTTTTGCTGGTTAGGGTCTGGTGTATGTTAAGTGCTTATAGTCTACAGAATTTGACCAAGTGGCGTGTGAACTCCCGTGATTCGTATGGTTGGACGTAGGGGTACCTAGTCGCTCATCAACATGAAAACCAGGTCCAAGGTTTAATTCCCATGGGCAGCATTGAGTTATAAAATTGAAAGAAAAAAATTCTGTAAAAGGAGTTTTGAAACTATAGTGTCTGAAGATCCAAGAGGGTCATGTAATTAAAAATTCAGTTTCAGTATACTTACAGTTTAATTAATAGATGTAATCTATGTCCAAGAGTTGTGACTTTTACTAAGTTGGTAAACAAGAGAGGAACAATCTTAGTCAATACACATGCTGAGATTGCTGAGAACAGCTTAGGATATCTATAACATTTATATACAGTAAAAACGGATCATCACCGGAGCCACAATGCTCATTCCATTAATCAGGGTCTTAGGATAGTTGGTAGAGGAGCGAAAACCTAACCTCCTCTTCGAGTGATTGCACCCAGACTCAAACCCAAGTCTTGGACTTGAGAAACAAGCACCTTACCATCACTCCAAATGATAATCCCCATTTATATATAGTAAGTTTATGATTATTCACTTCCCTTAAGAATTTAGCATTACAAAGTTACAAATATGAAACAACCTTGTTCATTAATTCCTATTGACATAAATTTTTAACATTATTTTAGAGCTTAGATTGATTGTTTGAGGATTCATTGTTTTTTTTTTCATTTGGAAGAAATTCCAGTTGTATTAGTTCCAAAAAAGCTGTACATTAGTATAGCTTGGGTTAGAGCAACTGACCCCACACCATACGGCCTAATCCAATTGTCTTAAGTTGTGCACCCACAAATCTTTACAGGCCTCCTTCCCCTAGGTCCTCACCCACTAGGCCGCACACATGCCCCTGGCTCACTCTTTTTGTGTCATCCTAGCCTTCTCGTTTTGCTTAGTATATGGGTTTTGCCCCTACGTTGATCCCCTACTCTCCTCTTCAGGCTGTCATGAAGATATGGTGTCCACTGCAGCTTGATTTTCAAAAGTACTAGTACTAATTGTCAATTGTTTCCGATTTTCTTGAATGAGTTGCACAAGACCTGTCGTATGGTCTAAAATGATGTCTTCCATCCACCATAGGGTCTAGGTCTACATTTGTGTGTCCTCTTGTTGCACCTCTTGTTGCATGTTTACCTACCTCACCTCACACCACTTCCTTTCTTCCTGTTGGGCTTGTTCTGCCGCTCTACTGCATTTTGCAGTTATGTCATACCCAACCCCTTTCTACGTGTGCCTCCCCTCCCTATCGAGCCTCTAGTCTTGCATCCCCCATGATGAGACGTAATTCGCATGAGCCGCGATATCACGTACGTGATATCGTGACTACTACGATATCGCATCCCATGTGATATCACGTACGCGATATCGCATATTCCCCTGCGATATCGCGTAAGAGATATCGTGGTCCGTCGCCATATGTATAAATAAGAGGTGGCACTCTCCTTATTTTCCATCCTAGGCTAGAAGTAGGGAAACTATGGCAGATTGGTCACCCAGAGATAGAATATTTTCCATTTNTTCCATCCTAGGCTAGAAGTAGGGAAACTATGGCAGATTGGTCACTCCAGAGATAGAATATTTTCCATTTGCCTGCAGTAGGAGTCCCCAAGTGAACAGATCT
>MNCI01028452.1:1382247-1400407 GCA_015680685.1 Gnetum montanum | reverse complement strand
CCAACTAAGGCCTGATGTCATTGTAATAAGGTGTTCACCCTTGTTGTCATGAACACCAATTTTGTCAAGTCTTGTAATGATGATCCGTTCACATGTCATCCCATTAGTTCCATTCCCCTCAATAATTCCATACCTTCCCAATATTTTGTAAGGAACTCGAGGACGAGTTTTCATTCAGTCATGGGGGTATGATGAGATGCGATTCGCATGAACTGCGATATTGCGTGCATCCCATGCGATATCACGTATGCGATATCACGTCTTTCCCTACGATATCGTGTACATGATATCGTGGTCTGCCGCCATATCTATAAATAAGAGGCGGCACTTCCCTTATTTCCCATCCTAGGCTAGAATTAGGGAAACTCTGGTAGATTGATCACTCCAGAGATAGAATATTTTCCATGTGCTCGCAGTAGGAGTCCCCAAGTGAACGGATCTTTATTCAAGCAACATTGTACCTGAACGCAAGTTGTGTACGGCAATAAAGACGAGCTTTGTGGATAAACCTTGCAGTGCATGGAATAGGATTTATTACCTGTTATTTCTTACCCTGCAGTAGCATGGCATGAGTACGACTTGATTACGAGCATTTATGGATGTATACGGCTAATCAAGGAATCGGCTGCTCATCGTAATTAGATTCTCTCACCCTCAACTCCTAGAATGCATAATGAGTACGACTTGATTACAAGCATCTAAGTATGTGTACGACTAGTCAAGGAACGAATGCTCATTACGCTTAGGCTAGTTAGGTGCCTTAGTATGACCACTTCGAGCACATGCGTTACGCGTGGTGATCCCAGTAATGATTAGAGTTTGGTAGCCATGGTTGCATAGTTCAGGGTGTGTATGGTAAGTGGGAACGGATGCTGACGCTAGTTAATTTAGACTTGGTCATTAGTTAGAGTTAGTTAGTTTCTCAACCCTTCACCTCGATAGCATAGGAAAAAAACATAAAAGACTATAAAAATCATATACCTCGGACTTACTTAACCATACATCGTGACAACTACAAGTAAGTATGGAAAGACAACGAATGATTAACCCCAAGTGTTCCATGGGGCGTGTAGGCATTTAGTCTACGGAGTTTGACCAGATCGCACGTGCTACGCTCGTTTCGTATGGTTGAGTGTAGGGATACCTTGCCACTCATCACGCCCCATGCTTGTTGTTGCACTCATCGCCTCATCATCAATCCCTCGAGGCCTGTCCTAGGCTCTTGATTCCTATCCCATCGACAAGAGTATACCAACGTGGGTTGCAATGACAAAATCAAGCTTGCAGTCCCTGCTCCCCTTCCAGGCGTTGCAACATGTCATCCTAGCCCATCCGCTGGACCAAAGGCCATAGCTCTAC
This sequence comes from Gnetum montanum, assembly GCA_015680685.1. Taxonomy (NCBI): domain Eukaryota; kingdom Viridiplantae; phylum Streptophyta; class Gnetopsida; order Gnetales; family Gnetaceae; genus Gnetum; species Gnetum montanum. The sequence goes on along the minus strand of MNCI01028452.1, from coordinate 1,399,048 downwards.
TTGCTACATAAATTCCATGAACAAGGGTTCGAATAGGAGTTTCTATCCCATTGCTACAGATATCTCGTTCTAGAACACCTGAATACCTCGGGCTGCCGTCACCGGCAATGGTAGAGCAATGCCCATGAACACTAGTGAATTTTGATGCTTCCACAGCACCCCCAATGTGACCAAAGTGGGTGATTTGCCATGGCAAGCAAATGGTGGAAGATGGGCCATGCACCAGCTGTAGTGAAGTGGCAACTTTGCATAAAGTGTTGCAACGTTTCTGTGCTCGTTAAGACACAGAGAATAGGTGGTCTCCACCTGCACGCCAAGTACCCACAATGTGGCATGCACAAGAAGCGCATGATGCTTAAGCACCCATCCAAAAGCCTTCACTTTCTCTGGTAAGCAGCCTTTCCAAAGTTTCACCCAGGCGAATTCGGGCGGGTATCGATATTTTACGATCTCTTGGGCTGTTGATCTAGCATACCTAGTGGTTCCATCTTGTTTGCATGCTGGCATAAGTTCTTCCAAAGGTGTGAATTGCTAGCACTTGCCTCCTAGCAGTGGTACTTTTGTCTTAGTAGTTGAGCCCACAATGTCGGATTCTTGTTTTAGCTCAGGAATTTGCGGAGGAGCCGTTGCAACCCCAGTTTGACCTCGTCATTGAACTTTAAGAGGTTGATCCCTCCTACTAAGTGGGGTCGAGCCATGATTGCCCATGACACCAAGTGCATTCTTTTGTCCCTTTTGCCCCCTGACCACACAAAATCTCTAATGATGTCATCAATTCATTGCATCACCCCCATCGACAACATGGCCATGGATGCTGCAAACCTGGTCGTGGCCATTAACATAGTAGATGCAAGAATCATCTTTCCCTTTTGTGACAGGAAGTGGTTAGTCCAATGAGTAGTTTTTGTCTGGATTTTCTCCAACAACCCTAGCCAAGCCTTCTTTTGTTGCCAATCAAAAATGGGCATGCCTAGATACTTGTCCTTCGTACTTCCTGGTAGAATGCCTAGCATCTAAATAATTTTTGCTTCTACCTTTGCACCATGTGAACCATGCAGATGGCTAATTCCCCTGGGTTGATTGTGAGGCCCACCTCCCTCTGCAGTCGGTCCAAGGCCCTCAACAAGGCCTCGGCCTATGGCACCGCTACCCTAGTAAACACCATTGTGTCATCAGCATAATAGGCGGCCAGGCAATGGACACCGTTCATGTCAAGCTCTTGAACCCCTTCCTCCAAGCAGTAGGACTTGAGCAGGTCGATGACCATAATGAACAGCAGTGGTGATAATGGGTCTCCTTGCCTCAAGCTACTCTCGACATCATGGAAGCCATCGATGTCAAAGGAGTAGCATCTGCCCCGTTGTATTTGGATGCATAAATTAATGAATTTGACATTAAATCCTTTTGCAAGCATGTCTACTCTAAGAGTTTCCTAGCTAACCAAGTCATAAGCCTTGGTGATATCCAGCTTGATACACATTCCTGGGAAATGAGTCATCCTAAGGAATGCAAAATTTCCTACAACAGCAAGACTTGGTCCTACAAGAATCGATCCTTGATAAATCCGCTTGATGTTCTCCAACTAACCTAGACATGAGGGGGGCAACACGCTTGACCAACATCCATGAAAATATTTGCAGGAGTGTGTTGCACATTCCAATGAGCCTGAAGTACCTCGATGATGTTGGGTTCGGGACTTTTAGCAAGAGAACCACCTAGGAGCAGTTAATCTCTTTTCTCACATGTTGCTAGGTGAGCATGCTATTGAACATGTCAAGTAGGTTAGCTCCCAAAATGTCCTAAAATTTCCTTAAAAATTCAATGGGCCACCCATTTGTCCCTGGGGCTTTGTTCGATGGCATTGCTTGCATGGCCATACATAGTTCTGCCTGTGAGAACGACCTCAGTAGTTGTTGGTTATTTACATAGGTTAGGATCCTTGGGACATGGACCGAGATGGGTTCTGTGCTCCACCATCCCCACACCTCCTCCTAGTATGCCTACAACTGTTTCAGCCCTTATCGCATGTTCAGCCACCCTCCATCATCAATGCCCTGCACCAGATTTTGCAACTTGTGCTTGGTGGCCCAATGGGCTTTCATAGCCACAAAGAAGAATCTGGTGTGCCTATCTCCCTCCCTTAACCATGTCACCCATGACCTCTATTTCCAATAGGCTTCTTCCTCCTGATCTAATTCTTGGAGCTCTATGAGGAGTTCTTGTTCTTCTTGTCCAAGGTCCGTGCCGTGCGCCCCCCAGCCCCCTGGTCCTGTTGCTGCTAGAGTTCCCACAACTGTCCCTAAACTTGCAACATGTAGCCTTTGAAGCTCTATTTGTCTTGGACAATGATATTCTTTAATGTTGCTTGAGAGATCTCAACCCCACCTTTAGGAATTCCTTGGGTTCTTGCGTGCCTGTGTAGTCTTGCCATGTAGTGTGTACCAATCGTCTCAGCCAAGGCTTGTGCATCCACGTTCGTTTGAACCGAAACGACCAGGGAGCTTTATCCATTGTGGTCTAGATTCTACAAATAATAGACCTGTGATCGGAAGCCTGCCTTTCCTTACTGTCAGCCTAAATGTCAAATTCCATCATGAGGTTGGAGCTAACCCACACCTTGTCGATCCTCAACTAAACCCGATCTGTCCCTCTTCTTCTATTACTCCAGGTGTATCTACATCCTGTGATTTCTAGATCGACCAAGTCATATTCACGGATGAATGCTATGCAATCTATGACTCCTAGAGGGTCAGAGTAGTCTCCCCCTAACTTTTCCCAGTAGAACATCCGTTGGTTGAAGTCGCCAGTCATTACGCACTTGGCTTTGTTGCTAACAAGGGCCACCACACATTTGAATTCCTGGATGCAAGCCTCCCAACTTTGCGCCCTGTAAATGTTGGTGACCCAAAGATCGATCTACAGCATGCGCACCGTGAGGCTCCAATTGGATACATCCACTAAATCAACAATGTCCCTGGTCAAGACTGCCAATCCTCCCAATCTACCTCAACTAGGCACCATTTGCAGGTGCCAGCCTTCCCATTGTAAGAGTTGCCACTCTAAAACTTGTAGCTTTGTCTCTTGAAGGCAAACCATATTGCACCCCTCTTCCCTCACAATCATTTTCAGGGTATTTCTTTTATATAGGATACCCTGTCCTCAACAATTCTAGGAAAAAGCCTTCATGGGAACTTAGAAAGATGCCTATGATACACCTCCCAGAGTGTGTGCTGCTCTCTCAAATCAAGGTCCTACTACATGGACTTTTTTCTTGTCCTAACTACATTTGGGCATCCTACTTTGGGCAGTGGCTAGGTGACTTCAGCCCCTTGCATGTTTGTATCATTCACGCCCAAGATGTCTTTCATATTTGGCTTAGTTGACCCTCTACCCATCATGATCCATTCCCCTAGCGGGGGCAACTCCAGTTTAGGTCCTCTTGACACCTCCATTTTTCTCATCGGTGGGATATGAGGTGATCCCGTCTCCCCTCTGGCACCCTCTACTAGCCTAAGGACCCCTGCCTATGTGACCCCTACATGTGAGTTCCCTGCTAGCCTCTCCTCACTATGTGGAAGTGGATTCCCACCCTAGGCTTGCCCGCCCCCTGCTTTGGGCACGCTACCAAGGATTGACTACCCCCAAGCACCAAAAGCCCCTTCTTGATGGTACAGCCCTTTCTACCCACCAAATTCCAGCCCTATTGTGGCTTAGGTTGAGCAACCCTATAGTTCGCAGTAGAATGTCCTTTGCCGCAAATCTTGCAAGTATAAGACACCTTCAGAGATGCTTTTGGTAGGTTCTCAAACCGTACTGAGACCTTTTCTTCTCCTATCTCAGTCTCTAAAATGACCTTAGTTATCCTATCCTTTGACCTTAATAACTACCACACATAGAAGCGGGCATATCCCATTAAATCCATAGATGCTATGAAGGCATCAAACTTGATAAATTCGCCAAATAGTTCAACCAACGATTTTAGGAATTTTAGCAACCAATATTCCAAGGGCAGGTCATGAAGTCACACCCACACAAGTGCACGTTTGAATAGCCTTGCATCACAATGCGCCCCAAGACGCCAAGGAGCCAGGGCCAGCCCTCTAGCCCGATAGAACCAAGGCCCTCCCACTAGGATCCATTCCCAATCCTCCGCCGTCTAAAAACAGAACTACAGCCGATCCTCCGCCAAACTTCTCACATTGACATTGTCTAAACCCTAGGCTACCTTGACCCACCTCCATATAAGGTCCATCCTAGGTCGTGCACCTTTAGATACAAACTTCTCAAGCAAGCTCTGTCCCACTCTTATGCCAACACTTGTGCCCATGCCTGCACCCATGCTTTCACCCACTCCCGCAACCGTACCCACGCTTCCTCTCCTGCTCCTCACATTGTGATATCCTATTGAAAAAGAAAAGTTCATTTGAGGAATCATTGTTGATCTCTCTTTAAAGCATGAATTTATGTATGATTTCATGATTAATGATAGAAAGTGCATTTAATGCAAGTGTTAAGAAAGTGGTAAAACAAACAAAAAAAAAAACCATACTTTTGTCAATTGTACACATTTCTTCAATTTTCCTCTGTGAATTTCAAAGATTGCATTTTCCATACTGTGTTTTGCACAAACCCTGGTTTCTCAAGAGTGCAACATTTGAAGCTCCAACATAAGGTAATTTGCAACAGCTGTGACCCTTTGTGATAGCAATTTCTAAAGTAACTTTTTTTTTTTTTGGCACTAATTGTTTCCAGTTTTTTTTTTTTTTGGAACAGCTGTGACCTTGGATAATTTAAAATTGATGCACAGTTTCCCTTGTTTCAGTTCTGATGGCAGTGAACGGGATTCACAAAACAGGTTATAATCATTCAAGGCCAGGAAAGCATAAAAGCTACTTGTCGCCTATGTGTGCGCCTCCAAAGACGACAAAAACATCTTAACTCAAAACACCTGGGGCCACAATTGGCCTATACAAATCACTACGAGGTGACAACAGAGTTTTCTCACTGATTGATGCTTTTTTAAAACACCTAGTAAGCTAAATCATAGCTGAGTTAATTTGGTCAAGACTAGAACCGTTTGTGTGCTTTACATCAATTCAGTTACACTACAAGATGTTGAGCTTGCATTGTAATCGTTATCAAAAGATATTTTCTGTCATGTGTCTGAAATGCAGATCAGATTAACCTTTTTTTGCAGGTGTTTCAGAGATTCAATTCGTCAAATCATGACTTGGAATCTTCTAATATTGAAAGAACATTGAACAAAATATCAAATTTCTCGCAAATTTGAAAAATATATGAGCTCCTATTAACAAAATGTAACAAACAAACCATGGTCATCTGGAATCACTTGCAATTGCTTGGAATCATGATCCAAAATCACTTGAAATTACCTGGAATCAGAAAAAAGATTCCAAGACCTATCCAAATCGTAGTGAGCTAGATCAAGATTCTGAATTCACTTAAATCAAGATTTTGATCTGCATTTCATAAGTATGATTTCCGAATAAATATGGTAACTCTTATCCTTTTTAAAAAAATCACAAAGTAATTTTTTTGATTTTGCTTTAAAACCATCAAGGATCAAACATCTTAATAGTTGAGATGCCGATGGTTGATAAAATAAACCTGTATACATTTCAAGATGCAAGTTGAAGAGCTCTGACTTTTCTTAATGCAAGGGTCTGTTTGAGGATTCGAATTGATTGGTTTGTTTTTCTGGAGGAGGGACTAAAGACCTAGATGCAGCCCTTTCTTTATAAATACAATGCATTTTTCTTAAGTCTATTTGTTGTCAGCATATGATGCTATTCTATCCACAATCAATTTCGATGTAGTAGAAAAAAGTCAGTATCTAAATTATCAAGTTATTATTGACGAGTTATGGGTTGCAACCATGGTAAAACAGGTTCAAGTTCCCATAGTGAATATAATTATAGAGCATGGTGACGAAGATCACATCAATAAACAATGGTATGGCGAATATCAGAGAGATCTAAAATCCAATTCCTTCATTTTAATTATCAATCACCATGCACTCAAGAACAGGTTCATCAAGCATGAAAGCCAAGATGAGTTTCTTGGAAACTATGGTTAGAATTGGCTTTTCTTAGTGAAGAGAGATCATTTTATATTACAAAGAAAAGAAAATTTTAGAGCTATTTGTATACAGCCCAGCTTCCCAGAACAAAATGAAGCTGGGCACCCTATCCAAGCAAACAACCAGAAACAAAACTCAGCCAACAAAATAAGGAGTAAAGCAACAAATAAATACATCGAGCTCCTTGATACATCAATAGCTCAAAAACCACAACCTACGCCAAACTATCATAATGATAAACAAAAGAAAACAAACAAACAAAACCAAGGCAGCCTCGTTAGAGTCCAACCTTGCAAAATAGAGATGAGCTACTCAGGATAAAATATTCAATCCCTGAATAATAGTGATTTGACAACTCACTAGCCAATGGGCCTTCAGGCACCAACCAAAACTAGCATGCAAGATCGCATCCCTCAAACAGTTGGGGAAGGCACATTTGGGGCCCGGATACCTCCACTTGGGGCGTAGTCAATGCCAAACAGGACAATCACTCAGAATTCCTACCGTAAGGATACAGCTCCCGGGATGGGAGCAAAAACTAGTACCCAAAGTCAAAGTGGAGGAAGTAAAGGATAGGAAACCAAACAGACTGCTGGCAAGGAGGGGAGTTAGAGAGGTGGGAGGGTCCAACAACCTTGAATGAACAAGAGGGAAGGGGAGATGAATGCAATGATGGTATCAGGTGGGTATGTTCCAAAGGGATGGGATGACTCAGAAAGAGGAAAGTTAGAAAGATCAATGATGCACAAGGCCCACTGGCACGGCATTGGCTTCTATTCACAGAAATGGGCAGACATTGCCAGCTAGAGGAGCTTGCATGAGAGGCGTTGAACGAGCAACGAAGAGAGAAGCATCTTTTATCTTCCATCCCACTTAAATGAAACTTGTTGATCTTATCACTTGGGACTGTATTGACTTCAATGACGTTAACACCAGGAGGAATAAATCGGTATACTGTTAAGGAATACTAAGGCCAGGTAAGTTCCCTAGTAGCTGAAAGGAAATACCTCTTACAATGTGTGAGCTCCTTATAAATTTTGACCCAACATCTACCCCAAAGACTGGGTGATTTCCCTTCTACAAATAACAGCTGTCTGAAATAAGCAACCAGGAGTGTCCCAATACTGCAGTTTAGCTACCGACAGATGCATGTGAATCTCACATCAAGACATCTAATTCAATATAGTTCCAATGTTCTCCAACTGATCCCCGAACCAATTCAAGAGCAAAAAAGGTCCAACTTTCTGGACTCTAGTATGAAGGCTTGGAAGAACCAAACTGTATCATCAGCATATCGTTGAGTGACCACTCCCTATGGAAAGGGAGATTTAACTTGTTCGCCTTCTACAGACCTGCAAAAAGATTTAGCAAGTACTACAAAGAGGTAAGGAGATTATGGTTCCACTTGTCAAACCCCTCTCTAGAGCAAAGAATTTCAAACAAGTGTTGCCAAGAGCCACAAAGTATCTCACGAACAGAGGAAAAAGTAGACCCGATCATAGAACCACTCATTGAACCCATTTCTATCTGGACAAAGAGGAGTACATCCTAACTCACCTTGCAGAGGCATTGGCCAAGTCCAACTTGAGAGTACAGATAAAGGGTTAAGTCATCTAGACAAAAATCAATTGCTTGATGCGTAAAAATGACACTATCAGTAATCACACGCCCAAGATGACACTTATCTAATTTTGGAGAACAAAGGATTGCAAAAGAGGCTTTAAATGATCTACAATAATTTTGGACAGCATTTGTAAAGAGTGTTGCACAAATAATGGGTAGCAATTGGCCAAGCTAGAAACCAAGTCATTCTTAGGGATGAGAGTGTTGAATGTAAAATTTCACAGGAAATGAGGTAAATACAAGACATGTTTGTTAGAAAGCTTACTCAAGCTTAATGTCCAGAAGGTAGAGATCTCATCTTAGCTGGGCCATGTCCATTGCTAAGACATGATGTGGGGTGTGCCATCTAAGTCTCTAAAGGGCCAAGACCCTAGTTGAACAGTTGCTCAAAGAAGGCAACAGCAATTTGCAATTTCTCCATCAAAAGGCCAATGCAAACCAATACATTATTGACCTGCATTCTAGTAGCAACCATATAAAAGTAGGTAGTGTTCCTATCCCCCTATTTGATCCAAAACTCCTTCCCCCTTTGCTTCCAAGAGCATTCCTCCTATTGATAAGCACAAAGAAGAACTACCTCTTGTTCAAGGACCTTCTTCCACATTTGAGTCCCAACTCTATAGGAATTCACGTTGGGAATGCTCTACGACCTCCTTAGATTGATGTCATTTCTGCATCCCAACCTCCCATAGTTGCCTAATATTATTTCTTAGAAAACAAACTCTTCAACTTCCTAGGTGAATGCATCACCCAGATTTTCAAGGTCTGGTAATTAACCTAAACTACATGCATATTAACAGTCACACCCTAAAGCCAAATATTCTCAAACCTGAACTATGGGGCTTTCAAAAGAGGGACATCCTCAAGCCAAATTATTCTCAAACCTGAACAAGAAGGCTTCCAAGAAAGTGGCCCCCAACCAAAGGATCCAGTGGTTTAAGAGTAACCATGGGAGTAGTCTTAGCATTGGGGGCACCAAACACATGGATTATGGTTTACAAAAATCAATCAAGGATTAAGGTGCAAAAGCAAGATCCACTAGGGCATCTCCATGTGAATCTACATGAAACTTTGACACTTTCCACGAGTCACTGTCCTGCTCAAGATTCTCAAAAAATATAAATATTATTACCACTAGCATAGCTGTTGCCCCAATTTGCCTAGGACCTGACCATATTCCAGTTCCTAACTAGAATCCAAAAGCCCCTTGAGTACAAGATAGTACCACTTACTAAAAGTTATCATTTGCTTCCAAAGTTAACATTGAGAACACTCGCATCCTGTAGACAAACTTCCATTCAGTAGTCTCGCTAGCCATAGTGCTGATTGCCATAAAATGGCTAGTCCACTGTTTTGCCCATGAGCAAAGCAATCACCCACCGACACCAATGTAGATCCAAGTCAACCCCCTTCTTCTTTTCTTGAGGGAGTAACAAATCAACATCCTCTTTCATTATCAAGTCTATTTGTTAGCCTTTTTTCCTTGGACAACCCAAGGCCACACAATTTCAACTATTTAGCTTCATGCAAATGATGGATTTGAAACTTGATATTATCCAAATGCCTCATCTTTTGGTTAGTCTATTGCTTGATCTTCCACAACCTATTGCTACATCTTCCACCTCTTAGTTCCATGATGAGTAGAAGTCTTCCCTCACTATTATGCCTTAAGGATTATCTCCTATCATGTCTTTGGGCACACCTTCTAATAATGAGGCATAGCTCACTTGGTTAGAGTATGCAACTTTTGGTTTGCAAGTCATAAGTTCAATCCCAAGGGGTATAGTGAGACATGTGCCAATCTGAGGTCATGGTAAACATATATGTTCAAGCTATGATGTTGGGTAGATAGCCAGCCATAGAAAATCATCATCAAATCCTTTACCTACCTTAATAGATCAACCCATATCAATGGGATAAAGGCATCATGATGATTTGTGTTTGGGTGGTGTCTTCCCTTGGTTAATCATGTTTGTATCCTTCTTTGGCTCAACCAAACATTCTTAATGAGCTATCTATGCAATATGGGAATGCTGGCCATTCCATCTTCGGATAGTCACAAAGCTTAGAATAATTTGAGTGTCCTCAACAATGGTGATTTTCACTTACTAGTTTACCCCCACCCTCATATTCTAAAAGGCACTACCATCCACAAGCAAGAGGGAGTATCTTAGGAATCATACATAAATACATTTCTTTGTCTCTTATTGAGTTTAGAAATCTTACTAGCATAGGTAGGAGTGGGAGTCTCAATATCAAAGGATTTCCATCTCCAAAGATTTATTTTATCATCATTACCAACCACCTATCCTATGTAATGCCTTTGTGAAGTATCTTAACTTGTAGCTACACTTTAAGGGTTGTGACTAGAGGCCAAGGAGATAATCATTTTCTCCCACTTGCCTTATTGAGTTTATAGTTTTCAACAGTTACAGTTTGACTTGACTTGCTCAATTCAACCTACATGTAAGGGTATACTTGCATAACTCCCTTGCCATTATCTACCACTTTCTGCTTTACTCTAAGACTCTCTCATTAGCAAAGGCTGTAGCATTGAAGTTTGAAGACCCTATTTCCTTCTCCTCAACTAAGCTAAGTTGCAAACATTGAAAGGATAGATGCCCCTTTTGCATGGCAAAGGTTAGGAAAGTTAACAAAATCTACTACTTTCTTTTATGTATCTGACACATTCAATAACGTAAGCTGAATATTGTAGTCCTACTTCAATTCAGTTGACATAGATGCAAGCCACTAGTCCTTGTGCTCACTTCATTGTGGTCTCATTGACAAAAAGAAAATCTCCATAGAGTGCTACCATGAACCTAAAGATGGTTTTGTTCCAAAATTCTATGAAAGCCCCAGAAGCTGTACCCAAATTGCAAGCCTCCTAGGCTGCAATGACTCTTGGCCTTCTGGTCATTGGACTAGGAAAAATCTAGGCTCACACCTCCACTAACATGACCTATGCATCAACCTTCCATGAACCCACATTATAGAACAAAAAGAAAAGGGTGTTTCCCTTCTGCATTGATACATGTACCTACAAGTCAACTCCAAATTTTTTGGCCTAGTCTTGCATTACTTTAAATGTCAAACATCTACTATTAAAAAGCTCTATAACTCCATTCCAAGACACTTTAATAAAGCTTCCAAAACCCTATCAGAAACTTCAATGAACTATCATTGGAATAGATAATAATGCCAACATTATTAGCCACTAGGCTTTTCTAGAAGTGTAATGATTGAACAATGTGTCTAGGTTCAATAAACCTTGCATTAGCTTGTAATCAACCACATGTATAACTTGAAATAAAGGGTAATGAAATCGATTACCTTTGCATGTTGTTAACCTTGCATTTGCCTCAATTTGATAGGGGTTTGAGACTTACTTTCAATTTCTTGTTTTTCATTATGACTTTAGATGTGCAATTGATGTGTTTCCATTGTGCTAATTCATAGTGCAAATATTTTATTTCCAATCACAAAATCTAATAGTGTTGATGGCCCCTAACAATGATATCAAAGCCTATGTGATTCAACCCTTAAAAATGCTACTAGTAGACTTAGCAACTAATTTGTTAGATTTGAACTGGTGTACAATGCACACTTACAAAGGATAACTTCAATGGTGGTCTACAAGGGCTTGCTGCAATTTAGGGGTTCATGCCAATAAGAAAAATAAGATGCTCATGTATAGTGCCAATGTGAAATATGATTGTGACAAGCATGTTGGGCAAAGTTGCAATATTAACAACATGTAGAGTCTTCGGATTTAGTGAGCAAAGGCTTTGAAAAACAAAGCAATTCAACAAGGACAACATAGTTTCAAGGGTTTTAGTAGCATCAAATGCAAAATTCTGCTATGGCTAGCAATGAACAAGATTGTTGTTGTGCCAAGATTTGCCACAGAACAATCATCAACGATGATGATGCAACAAGAGTTATAAAAGTATTGCAACATGATGGTTAAGTCAATGGTATTGTAGGTGTGTGCAACAATAGCACAGATAGTGGAGGAGAACAATGTAGCTAGAAGCCATATTAGGAGCACATGCTCTTGGTTGCAAATTAGAAGGATTTGTGGTTGAGTTAGTGAGATCCATGTTTTCACAAGATGAGTTTCTTTAAGGGTTCCCTCATTGTTGTTTCATAAAAATGGCATAGGTTGCTCCCATGGATTTACTGTTGGTTTGCATGATAGATTATTCTTCTAAGGTTCATTATTGTGTTCGCAAGACTTGTTCTTGCAGATTCATTATTGTTCTCACAAGATAGATTATTCTTGCAGATTCATTGTTGTTTACAAGACAAGTTGTTCTAGCAAGCTCATTGTTGTTTTGGAAACAAGTATTGCAATTACAAGTTTGTTGCCTGTTTCACAAGACAAAATGTTCTTAGAGGTTTAATGTTTTTTTTTTTTTTTGCAATGAAATATCGTAGTAGATCAATTGCTAAAATGTATTGTTAAGCATGTATATCTCAAATGTGGCATGACATTGAATAGACCGCATCTTCAGATGGAATTTGAGTTAAGGGGGTGTGTTCCGAATTTTTTTTCTCATGTTAGCATTGAGAGGGTAACTGTTGGAATAGATGGTAATGCAAACATTATCACCCACTGGAAATTTCTAGAAGTTTTTGAGTAATTGAAGAATATGTCTAGATTCACTGAACCTTCATTAGCTTATAAGTAACCATATGTATAACTCGAGATAAAGGGTAATAAAATTAATTTCCTAAGCATTTGCCCTAGTTTAGTAAGGGCTCAGAACTTGAAATTTGTTTTCAATTTCTTGGCTTCAAATGTGTGGTTGACTTTGTTTCCATTATGCTAGCATTTTGTTTCTAAGCGCAGTATCTGTTATTGTCTGTTATTGTTGGTGGGCCCTAAAAACCACTCCACTTGATCTTTTACAAGGTGGAAAACCACCTCAAAGAACTATGGCTACACTTCTTCCCTCCACCATTCACCGCTATAGACAACCTTTTCAAACATAGCTGCTGCTGTTGCACAGAAACCCTCATGAAAAGCTGAAGGATTAGCTAGCACCTTTTAGCTTTTCATAGTTCACCGTCTTTTGATTCTGAATGGTTAAAAATACCACTGTTTCTGAATACATTCATAATTTTATTTAGTGGAAATGTCAGGCCAACAGCCCGGCTGACAAATTGATGGATATGTGAAAGAAAAAGTGCATACTAATTTAAATCATTTGGAAAAAATTCCATCGAATTGTTCACTACATGAAGACTCAGCACGTTGAAGAAAAACTGCACAAATTACAGTCAATAGAAAAATATACTTTTGCAAAGGTAGATGATTTAAACAAAGAAGTAATATCTTTTTAAGCTAAAATAGCAGTAGAGAGGCAAAGGGGAGAAGACAGTTTGAAAGCTATAAAAAGTGTGTTAAGCAAGCCCTCAAATGGGAGAGGCCATGGAAGCTAAATAGCTGCACTCAAAGCTGAGAAAGAGCTTCCAACTGTCACAGTGAACATCCTATGGTTGCAAACTATTAAGACAGACTTGACGACTGCAGATGTTGAGATCAAAGAACTTCAGAAAAGGTCTGCCAAAGTAGAAGAAAAGGAATATTTTAGATGATGAATGTTTTACAGTTAAAGAAAATTTGGTCTACAATTGACAAACAAAAAAATTGAAAGAGAAGAGAAAGATTTAGAATTAAGGATGGAAAAGGAATGTGAAGAACATCAGAAGACAAAAACCTCAATTGTGTGAGCCTCACAACCTTCCGTAAAGTGATATATGGTTGCTGTACAGTGTTGTTAGAACAGATGGCGATTTACAATGGTAATATCCCAAAGGCACCACAAGCGATTCCAGGTGAAATGAATAAGTTAGTAAAGGATTACAAAAGGCATGCTTAATATGGGTGCAGCTCAAACTTCAAAGAGCATGAAATCCACGCCACCAGATTCTTCCTCCAGAGAATCCTTTGTTCACCCCGAAAAAGATCCTGCCATTTTAATCGAGGCTAGTCCCTCAAAATGAAAAGTATATTTTCCTAATTAAGGGATTTTGACTTTGATAATTTATAAACGCTCTTGAAAACTATTAAGGTTCTGTAAATTGTCTTTTGTTATACTTGATATTATTGACGGTTTACAATTGTTATAATTATTTTTATTTTGCATTGAATTGATTCTTTATCTTACTCTGATTTAAGTTTATGTATGCAATAGCTGAAATCTCCCAGGATAATTCCCTCCCTGTATCTACAACGACATACTTTCTGTTTTACATTTCAAGAAATATATGAAAAAGCAAAGATTAACTATTGCATTATTTTCAAGTTAAAATTATATTAGCTGTCATAACAATAACTTATCTATCAGTTTGCTATTTCTTCACTTATTTGAATAAGTATTATAGTTTGCATACTGATGGCTTTAAGAAATGGTGTTTTGAAATATGGATCCATGATCTAGCTTGTCTGTTTTTCTCCAAAATTCGCTAAGAGTACAAAAACAAAGTTAAACAATATGTTGTTATTGGATAACAATTAAAATGTTATGTTTCAAGGAATCCTTGTGTTAATATTTTAAAAAGAATCAACAATTCCAAAAATCACAAAAGGTATAATTTCATAGTGAAGCACATTTTATTTTTTTTATTGTACTATTTAGGGAAGGTATTGAGGCTATAAAGTTATATTCAAGCTAAACATATCAAATTATTTTGTTAAAAGAGCATAACCGTAATGGTGTTTATCATATTTAGTCATGGTGGTTAAGTTTACTTAATAGACATGACCTGTGACCAAGAGTTGTGATGTTTCCTAAGTTGGTATAAAAGACAGCAATATTTTGAGTAGGGGTGTGAGGATAATAATCTGAATCACTGTGTAGATATTGCAAACAATAATCTGTGATGATAAATCATGATACATAGCTATGGCCAAGACTTACAGTTTTCTCAGGGGAGATGCCCATATTGATGGGGATCCACCCAGAGACACCATGGGGTGAACTCTGTAGGCATATCCGTCTGGTGGCTGTGAAGTCACACACAGACAAGACCAAAAGTCTGCCGGATGCAAAGCATGCTCACGTTGATTTCCAACAGGTTGCTTCATTTGCTGCATCATGGTGTTTTCCATCTTAGACAAGCTGCATAGTAAGGTAGCATATTGTTGTACATGTGCGGCTATACCCTGCCAAGCTTAGGGGTTTCTCTGTTTTTCCAAGTTTTTGGTATTAGGTGTCATCCAAGGTTGGGCCAAGGAAAATACTTTTGAATTGGGGCAAGGCTGGTCCCTTTGACCAATCAGCTTTTGGTCACAGTTGTTACAATTGTCTTTGTTGTTTGAGAGTTCAGGGTTGCTCAGACAAACAGGGGCTAAGGGGTAGGAGGGGTTTCTCCTGCCAGTTTTTGGGAAGAAGGTCCTTTCATGTAAATACGTGATTGTTTGATATGAATAAAATGTCTGACCTTATTTCCAAAAGACTTACAATTGATTGTAATAATGAGGTGTTAGCCTAATGGTAAGGGTAATGGCAAACATACGGCTTACAGAAAACATTGGAAGAGGACACCTCATTGTTACAATCATAGGTTACCATCCTGGAATTTGAGAAAACATAGGTCACAAAATAATCCTCCTCACTATATCCCATAATTTAATCTTAATAATGTTCATCCAAAGAAGTCTTACCGTGATAATGAGCAGAACAAAATATTTTAGTTCCTGTTCATGTTGATGAGCAATTTCAGCTGCATGGTTTATCACATGGCCAAATAAAGTTGGCCCAGCAAGTGCAACATTTCTCAAGGCATTTGCATATGCAGATAGAATCCCAAAGATACCATCAACCTGCAACTAACATTGATCAGCAGGAGACCAAAGATAGGACTATATAATCTTGTTTGTATGATGAATGAACCAGCTTATGGACGGAATTCAAAGAGAAGCATAAGAAAACAGAGATACAATATACTTCAGGATTTGAACTGCTTCCATTTAAATTGAAACAGTGGGACACAGGTCCATCAATTGGTCTTCCTCCAAATCCCCATGCGGGAAAGCGTTTGTCTTTATCATAAAATTCTAGAACTTCTCCAACTGTGCAAATTGCCTGAAAACAATGAAATTCTTCACTTGATACATTAAAATAACCATGCAAATATATACCTACTACTGCATTAGCATCCAACGAAGCTGTAGTAATTCTATAGCTAAACAAAAAACCTGAGACATACACTCGTTGATATGAATTATAACGACCGGATGGATCCAGATAGTGCAAGGAATCTGGGAGTCTTGGATTACCGTTTGATGCTACAATGAAAATAAATTTTATCAATTATTAAAATATACTAGTAAACTAATAAAGCAATAAAGTAATCAAAATGCTTAAACTTTGTGTGCATAAACATAAACCTGTAAAATCTATTGCCACCATCCATTTGCAAGGTAGTCCAGAAATGTATGTTCAGTAGATATTGAGAAAGAATCTACATGTAAGTGTGCTTTTAATACCTGAAAAAAAATGATCACAAATAATTCACAAGCTTCTTTAAACGTTCAAAAAAAATAAAGAGATTTTAGATTACTCTTTCGTACCTTTGTAGTGGTACCACTTCCTGTTTCTGTGTAGAGATTTTCTGCAGCATTTGCCTTATTTAACCTCTCAAGATCATTCAGAGATTTCTCAATCATTCTTCATCACACAATATAAATGAAATAGATTGTTGGACACAATTTTTTTAGCAGATAAAACAAAAATTCTATTAATGATAAATTGAGAATGACCACATTCAGGCTGAGGATTTACCCAAGAGATTCATGATTTCCATTGCTATTGAAATTGTAACACGTAATTCTTAACATATCATCCTGCATAATTTACATGTATGATGACAGAACTATGTAAATAATAATCCACACACAATCCGTTGCCACAATATGCAGATAAAACAATTTACCTTGCTTCTGACTTGTTCCATGCTCAATCTATTGGTTTCCATACTGGATTGAGATTATTCTTCTTGACTTCTGTCTTGTACACTGGCAAATATCCATTATCAGTTTGCTTCAATATCTTCAAAAAGGGGTCC
>MNCI01028452.1:1336504-1377054 GCA_015680685.1 Gnetum montanum | reverse complement strand
GGGCACATGCGACCTTTGCGGCCCATGGTGACCCAGTTGCCCCCCTCGAACAACTGTCGTGTCGGGGCTTTCGGCCTCGCCTTGCGGATGCGACAGTCTACCTCATGATGTCCGGGTTTTCCGCACCCCTCAGGCCGATCGGCCTGGTTGTTCGCGTCACGCGACGGGGTGGGGTCCGCCCCAAAGTTCTCAAAGGCGACCTGGAGGGTTTCCTCCCCCCCAGAGAGCTCCAACACGACCTCCCAGACGAGGTCAGTCTTCGACAGGCTGCGCCAAACGCAGAACCGTGCGAAGCCCATTCTCTCCATTGACCGCGTGACGCGGTCGAAGGCGATGAAGTCACCGAAAAATCCTGCCATTTCCGTCAGGAACTCGAGGTTCCAGAGCTCCCAGGGAATGTCGGCCACCCGCACCCAGATCGGGCTTGGGTGAACAAGTCTGCCTCTCGGTGGGCCCCAGGGCGCCATGGCGCGCCATGGGGTCAAGGCGAGTCCCTGAGCCCCGTAGAACCACGGGCCACCAAGCAACACAGAATCCCAAGCTTGTAGGGAGGGGAGGACGAAGAGGAGCAGGTGCTCGGACAGGCTCTGAACATCGACATCCCCAACGTGTCATTGCTCCTTTGCCCACCGGCGGATAACGAGAGATGAAACGGCCGATGAGGCTCCTCTCCATTGTTTGGACGCCCTTAGCCGGGGGTGGTGGACCCGCAGTCGCAAAGTGTGGTCGCTGCGGGAGTGGGCCGCAATGGCGCCAGTCCCCAACCCATTGAGTCTATCCACAGCAGAGGGGGCCATAGCGGTAGCCGCACCCGTGCCTGCGTCACCCGTGCCCGCGTCAGCAGCATTTGTGGTGTCAACTGTGGCTGTTGCTGCCGGGTCTGTCGGTCCCGCGATGGTTGTTGTGGTAGTTGTTGCTGCTGCTGCTACGGCTGCTGCTGCAGCTGAGCCTGTTGCTCCTGTGGTGCCGGCGCCGGTTGTTGCTGCGGTTGTGGCGCCGGTTGCTGCGGCGGTTGTGGCGCCGGTTGCTGCTGCCGTTGTTGCGCCGGGTGCACTGGGTGCGCTGGGTGCAGAACTCATAGGAGACGATCCTCTTCGAACCTGCCCCTGTTGTACCCATAGCTTCTTCAGAAATTTTTCTGAGCTGTAGTGTTAACATCTGACCTGGTTTTGTGACCTGGTTTTCAAGCAGACGCAAATATTTCGATCAAATAAAAAATTCACTATAAATAAAAACAGTGTACTTTAAAAAGATTATAACGCCTTCAATATTCTTCAACCAGATGTTTTAATTTATGTAATACTTAATATTCTGGATATGGAAAGAACAACATATATAACAAAATCTTATTAATTTTTGAGCGGTAGAAATATTCCTTCTCAATGAACCTTGAGAAGTCATTACTGAATGCATACACGATATCATGTAAAATGACTTAATTAAATGAACTTTCAGTTTATCAGCATAAAATGCCACCGTCAATTA
The DNA here is from genome assembly GCA_015680685.1 of Gnetum montanum. Classification (NCBI taxonomy): domain Eukaryota; kingdom Viridiplantae; phylum Streptophyta; class Gnetopsida; order Gnetales; family Gnetaceae; genus Gnetum; species Gnetum montanum. The sequence goes on along the minus strand of MNCI01028452.1, from coordinate 1,375,569 downwards.
AAAGAGTCCTAAATCCTCTCAGAGTCTGTAACTCGGCTATCCTAACACAAGCCAGCATAACATTATTCACAGTTTTTTAGCTAACTGTCCCTGAATTATGCCTAGATTTTTTATGGAAGAACTTCATTTAAAATAAAGTTGAATTTTATATCCCAACCCGTTGCCCACTGATCAACAAGCCCAACACTTTGTCAACATTTTCGTAAGGTAGTGTCCAAACAATTAGCAAAATTTTCTCCAAAGAGTCACTAATATTACCAACTCTGAAAATCCCAAAGCCAGGCCCGACTCAACTCTAAGGCATTCAATGAGATATTAGCTTAGTGGCAAGAGCCTTAGCATCGAAACTCCATGTCATAGTTACAATTCTAGTGGGCAACCCTGAGTTTTGAATTTTTAAAAAAATCTGTAAAAGGAATTCAGAAACTACTCTGTCTGATAGATCCAAGAGGTTCTCAATGGACATAAGTAAAAATTCAGTTTCAGTTATATTTAATATTTTTGAATAAAAATGATAAAGTCTATCCAAACTGTTTTCTTATGAAGAAAAAGTTAGGTTACAACAGTAAAATAAGAAATAAATCCACCCTTTGGAAAATTTATCAAACCAAATAAGAAGTAACAAAATTAAAAAATTTTAATGTTTCTTTATTTTATTTCCTTAATACTGCACTCCTAATTGTCTATCTAGATTCTCCTCATGTACTATCACTACTGCAGTTACACATAATACGTGAAGTATTCATTTTGAAAATCAAAAAGTTACTTGACTACCTCAGATAAAAAACATTCTGCCTCTCCTAGAGTATCTTGCTGATCCAAAGGAATATTCTGCAAAACAGCATGTCAATTGACAATCTCTATCATACTGTAAAACTAATTTTAAATAGATTGGTTTCAAAAATTTTAAGTATAACCCAAGAATATAACAATTTTAATTCACCAAAATGTTATTAATCATAAACAAGTGATCAATTTAATTTTAGATAAAAAATCTTGAACATGTACAGAGTTGAAAGGAAACATAACTTTCTTATTATAATTTACGGAAACTGAAACCAAAGTACTTTATTATAGCCATGTGAAGACCCTAGGAATCTATCGGAGAGGATCCAGTTTCCACATTTCTTGTACACACTCCTTTTATATGTCAGTATACCTTAACTAGAAGCAAATCTGTAAATTGTACGATAAGCCTACCAACAAGCTGCAACTCCCTTAGAAAGACACCTGTTCCAAATGAGGATCAACCTTCAAGCGATCTACTAGACAATGGTTCAAATTTAAAAGATGAAAGAAGATAACTGCAAGTTATCTCACAATGCACATATAGCAAAAAAAAAAAATGAAAAGAAAATATTCATCCTAAAACTGTTATTTTACAAGGAGCATTTTTTATAGGAAAGAAAGCAAAAGTTTATTTCCTAACATGTGGGCTTCCATATCCCTATTCCCTTAGCAAATATGAAAACTAGCGTTTTTTACAATTTAGTTCACAGAACATGAATTGCAATGTCTTTCAGTAATGCATAATACAAAACAGACAGCTCCGCTGCTGGTAGAAAATTCTGATAAAATATGGAACACTTTTATTTCCCAAAGTAAGTATAGGAAACAGGTATTGTACACTGCTGATTGGAACTAAAGAAAAAAAAGGTCTTTCATAAAATCATGATCTCCTATCACTCTATGAAGAATGAATACCTTAAAAAACTTAGGTTTATAATACCTGGACTGCAACTTTATGAAACTTTGTGTCCACATCATAAATTCTGAACTTGTAAATCATATTTTTGTTCGTAGCCACAAAATTTTCCCAAGAAAAAGGTAACAGATCAGCAATCAAATAACATAATCTTCATAAAAAATAGATATTTTCTGCTGGATAAACATGGAAGAATTCTTACAATAACAGATGTTGAATTTGAAACTGATGAGAAATTAATGGACACAGTACCCAAACAGGATCTAAGCAATTAAAGATCACTTCCGTACGCCCAATTTCTTCAATAGTTCCATCAGGCTTCTTTGCATAAACAATAGCCATAGGATCACTCTGCATTAAATCTATTATCTCAGATACCAAATTAGAGGCCCAAATGAAAACAAGTTTTATGAACAATTACATTGAGATGTTGAAAATGGGAAAATAAAAACCTAAGTCAGCTTCCATGCCTTTGAAAGCATATCCTTATCACAAAGATTTCTTGCACACAAAGACATCTGGGTAGAAACAGAAGCTAATTTTCAAGTCAGCAAAAGGGGGAAAAAACACTTCCACAGGGATTCCATCATGGGATAGTGCAATAAAACATATTATTCAAATTTAATTGCTGCTCATGCACATCAACAACAAGCTTGTTCATGTCTTGGCAGGCCAAAACATCTTCCTCTTTCAACCCGGAGGTGTGACACCCCATTCAAAACAGACAAATAGTTTAATAAATAAGAATGGCATAGTTTCTGTAAACATGTTCATATCAAGGCAAGATTGCACTCCCCTTATCTGATGTTAATTTTTGAAAGCATATACATAGCTCCCAGCCAAGATCAATTAAGTATAGAAACATCGTGACAAATGCATCTCTTATTATCGTATCAAAAATTAATCTTGATTACAGGATTGAGTCATGCTCGGTGAATCTGGCCAACTCTGTCATGCAGACTTGTGCTATAATTTATGAATAAGAAACTTTGCATCATACTTATAAAGATTGGATCAGATTGGATTGTACATCATTTTTTCATTGCTAAGATTCCCAATTGCAGATTGCAATTCAGAAATCACAATATTAAAAATGTGAATTTTTAATCATTTTTAAAAGTATATGCAATTAAGAAGACAAAAAATTGAAAATCCATAAAAAACAATCAATTCAACTTTAAAATAAAAATTTCTAAATATATTAATATAACTATATTGCATTAAGCATGAACATCCACATAAATTCATTGTTTCTACTCCCATATACATTACCAAAAAATTCAAATGTAAGCTACACTGCACTATTCATTCACTATCAACTAAAACAAATGAGCTGAAGAATGTCTGAAATCAGGTGCTGATGTGAGAGATGTCCTAGGGTGGTGGTTCTCCTGGGCTCTCCCCATGGTTTGGGGGCCATGGAACACTATGAGGCACCCTTGGGTGACTCTCAAGTGTTAGAAAACCCACCCCAGCTTGGCAGTACCAAGCTAGCAACAAGACACCCTCCTGTTGTAACTCTCTCTTACGTCCTCTTCATTCTACCCTCACTATGGAGAACTACATGGCCCTAATTCTATGGCGGTCGTAGATATTTAGGCAGCCAAGACTTGATAGTTTTGGTGCAATGCCAGGCCACACCTTGTACCAGATCATGAGAGATCTAGGGATGAGGCACCATCCCTTGTAGGTGCATCGTTTCCCCTCCCACCGATGTTTTCTACAAGGTTGTTTGTGTGCTTGTTTGCATGGTCCTCATTTTGGAGTTGGTTACCCTCCGTGAGGTGCATTGCCATATATGTTAAGAAGCTGTGATTCTGCTTGCACTCACTCTAGAGTTGTTTGCTTGCTTGAGGCATATTCCCCAAGTCTTCCACCCCAGATCCATTGGATCTTAGTGAATTCCTTGGGGTGCTAGACAATGTCGGGGCAACGTTGTTACAGATGGTATTAGAGCATTTTTGAAATTATGTTGTGATATGCATGTGCTCTTTGGTTTTGTTACTCCATTGAGGTTGTTCGATTAATGGTTCCTTCGGATTGATACCTAGGTGATCTAGGATCATATCCTAATGTATTCTTTGAAGAGTTGCCTTATGGCAATGTTCTACGCTCTTCATGAGGGGACAGATGTTAAATTGTGAGCAACTGATGTATGTTGGTCTCGTNAGGGGACAGATGTTAAATTGTGAGCAACTGATGTATGTTGGTCTCGTTGAGGATGTAAACGATTGCGTTGTGGTGATGTCCTCCACTTGTTTACTTGTGGTTGGACTAGTTGTGATTGTATGTGAAATGGTAGAGAGGAGTTCTATTGGCAACTCAAGAATTTTGTTGCTCAAGGAGCTCTCATCTCTGGTCTCCAGTGATTCATCTGGGATGAATCGGACCGAGTCTTTGCTTTGGTTTCCACCCAGATGACATGTTTTGAGATGGAATTTGTTGAATTGTCCAAGATAGGATATCTTTGCACTCCCACTCACCCTAGATATAGTGAGTATGGAAAAATACAAATTAGGACAAGATGGTTTCCAGGTACCTCAAGATGGAGGGCCTTCGAACATGTGCTTTTGGTGAGCCTTGTTCTGGGTGGATTAAGACCATCGCNCATGTGCTTTTGGTGAGCCTTGTTCTGGGTGGATTAAGACCATCGCAGTAGACTTCGTACGCTCGTGTTTGCGATTGTATGTTTGTCTATTTGTGTATGTGTGTCTTCTTGGTTGCGCTTTCAAATTCTACATGCGTGTTATCTTTTTCATGTCTATCATTCATAACACAAGGCTTGGTGTTCTACGCGGTATGATGACTTATTGTTGGGAACGTTGAGGATGCATTTTCAGGTTATTTGTGTCATCCCAAAGCCAAATGTTTGTTGTCTTGTTTGACAACTTCTTGTGCATGAGGCATGATTTCCCTTGTTATTGATCTTTGCGAGTTTGGGCTAGTTGTGTTGCCCTTGGGTTTGTGGCATCACTCTTTTGATTGGTGACATTTCTTAGTCACTTTGATTCAAAGACCACTAGTGTGGGTCATCCTATTGTAGGTTCTTGTTGAGACCACACTTCTTTTGATGAGATTCTTTCTTGTGGATGCATCCTCTGTGATGTTGCTCGTTGTTGCAAGAATTGGTTTTATGCATACCTGTTGTGGGATAGACCTCGATCTTCCACCTTATTTTTGAGTTGAGATGATGATTCTCTATTGCCCATGCCTTTTATGATTGCGTTGAGATTTTGATCCTAGTTGAAACTAGTGTTAGTGGCTAGGAATGATTGTTGTATATGAATCTTGGAATTCTAAGAGTGTGCTAACTCTCTCTGGGTGTGCCTCATGATGAAATCGTTTGTTGAGTGTATCTAATTGACCCATCAATGTTTTACATGATTGATCTCTATGCATGTTGTTGAGGTCTTGCTTTTTATGATGTGAAAGAGTGATATTACTTTGTTATATGATCATGCTTAATGGTTGTGTATGAGGCTAATGTGCTAATCATGTTCTTACTAACTTCTATGTTTCTGAGCTTTTGTCTCAGTGTTTGCAAGCAGCACAGGTACAAAGATGCAGCCAATGGTGACCTCAGTTGATTCTATGGGCACTATGTCTATGGGGAAGTTATGTGCTCTTGAGACCTTCATGAACTGATAATTTGGTCTCAGAATCCCAACATTGGATTGCAGATTTATCAGTACCTTGGCTATGATGAATCAGCAAGTACATTATGATTTTTTTGCCTCTCTATGCTGGGTGAGCACTAATAGAGGATGGTGATTTGTCCTAGACCCTACAGATATTGGGCTAGCAGATGGCATGAAATGGTATCCTTGGCTATGCCAGATACTAATGGCCTAGGAGTGGCCAATGCATTGAGGTCCCATTATGGCAGGTGGTGGATACTCAATTGGCGTGTTTCGTTATTCGATCATTGCGTTCGTGTCCCGAATCATTTTCGTTCAATGGAAGTCATGCAATGGGTTTAGTGTGACAGTTGATCATGTACATTTTGAGACAGTGATGCAATGTGACAAATGATCGTTTATGCTTCATGACAAAGACATGTTTTTCTCATAACAACATGGTTCTTTCATGGTATGCCCCTGGTGGCCTAAATACTTCAGCCTAGGATGGGCTTGGGTAGTTCATCCTATAGCCTCCTAGGCCTGAGTAGCATTCCCAAATACCATGTATGTTCCCATTAAAATGTATTCCTATCCTTAGGTGTGTGAAATGTATCCTTGTGATATTCTCAATTCAACAGTATGCACTCAAAAGTGCTAGATGTATTGCCCTATGTGACTCAATTGTCTCCTTGTTGTAGGCCTATGCCACGCCTTGTGACAAGGCCAAGCTTGATGTATGGTGTTTTCCTAGTGCTTATTTTGAAGCGTCCTTGGTATATGTTGTAAACGGCCTTTGTGCTTTGATGTATAATTCTATTAAAAACCTCATGGGAAATTCTTTAGTTGCAATACGATGTTGTAACAAATAGACCAAGGCATGTCCTTGCCAATTGTGCTCTTGAACTGGTGCCATGTGTTCTTGGTGATGTTGGCATGCCTGGATGGTATGTGCTTTGGTGAACGTCCTTGAGATAGGACAAATCTTTGGAACACTTTCTCTTGTGTTCCTGGACTGGCAAAGATCTTGTCCACAGATGATCGATGGTGGTATGTAGCTTGAAATACAAACAAATTGGTTCGATGTGCTTGATCTCGATAATGGGTGGTTCACTATGGCCATGTGAATTACAATGGTAGAGTAAAATTCAAATCAATGTGATGCTGCAATGCCTAGAGAGGGATTTGAGTTGAGTTTTGGGTATTGACACCTAGACTCCCTCTTCCATGCTGGATGTGATTGTGGGGCAGCTATACAAACGTTGGGATGGTGGTTTATCCTTGAATAAATGATGTTACAGTTACAAAAATTGTGACTTCTCTTGGTGGCCTTATTTGGTGGGCTTGAATGTGCTTGAAAATCCTTGAGCTTATGCTCTCATGATTGGGGGCTTCTGGTGCTTCGTTGCTGATGGTGTGCTCTCATGATTGATTGCTTTTGACTCTTTTGAGGGCTATGATGTGCTCTCATGGCCTGGGACTTATTGGTGCTTTTGTTGAACATGGTGTGATTCCATGACTAGGAACTCATTGTGCCTAACAGGCTATGGTGTTGTGTCAAATCTCCCTGTGTACTCTATTTTTTTATGTACATTGATGTATCACACTATCTCTCCCTAGTGTATTGTCCCATGTCCTTTGTGTAATGTTAATTCATGTTGACATCCTCACCTCCCTAGTGGGACAGCAGAGTTGAGCATGATATTACTTGGTGAATCTTTAATTCTATGAGGGGTCATTCTCCATTCTGATGGATGACCTCTTCAGTTCCCCAAATAATAAGGTAGGTGGTATTGAGACGATTTTTTCCTATTTGGGACCTAGAGGCAGTTAATGTTCAGGACTTGTTCCTAGTAGTTGATGTTCGGGACTTGTTCCTAGCAGTTTCCCCATCTTCGTGAACTCTTGGGGTTTTTTTTTTAGAGATAGAATGTTGTTACTTGAGTGAAATTCAAGGAACCTCCTTTGTGAGGCTGCGTTGTTGATGTTCCTTCTTGTAAGCAAGGCATGATCTTATGTACTCACTTAATTTTGGGGGCTCTAGAGGGACTTGTTGGGGTTCCCTGGTAGACCACCCTTATTGTAAACCCTTCAGGGATGAATCGTGTAGTGTTTTGAGTTGTAATCGATGTTGGTGAAGCCCATTCCGTGTAAAACTATCTTGAGGACCCAGTCCTCCTATGGGAAAAATGTTGTTATTGACTTGTGTCTATCGTTTGGGTTGAATGATAATAGGTAGTGGTGTGGCCTGTCCATCACAATTGTTGTAAACGGGCTTCACTGGGATGTATGAAACAAAAACCCAGATCTCCCAAGATGAAACAAAAATCCCTCTTGATAAAATTTTAAAGGGATGAATTGCTTGGTGTTGCGAGTTGTTCTCAAGGTGAAATTGAATTTGGGTAAGACTTGTGAATCCATGTCTTCCCTTAGCTAGTAACAGTTCGATGATATGGTTCTGTTGGCTATATTGACTACTTGGGTGTGTATTATGGGTAATGTGTAGCTAGGCTGCTATACTTACCTATGGAAGAAACCTCCCAAAGAGGATCCTTCCTTCAAGTGCAAAAATCTAATGAAAGGTGTTGATCACAAGACTGGCAGTCGTTCTTGATATAGTGGGGAAAATAAAATTCTGGGAACCTAGATGTTTCTTGGAGAATTCATGATCTAGTTGCTCTTAGAAATGACTCTATATTCTTTCCTAGACCTAGTGTTCAGAAAATGGTGCTTGTCCCGTAACTTGGACCGGGAAGGATAGCTTGTATGTTGTAAGTGCAGTTGATCCTTCTCCATGAACAGGATATTATGGTTGCATTCGATGATGTGCTAACGGTTGACATGAGACTTATGTATGGAGGATTGTCTTGGGGTTGGCTACCCAACATACCCTCCACTTGTGTTAACATTTGAGTAGGCATTCTTGATGTTGGACAATCGCAAAATTTGTTGATGGTAGTTTGGGCTTGTTGTTAGATAGCCTCTTGGAGAAGTTCCCAAACAGATTTTGGATCTTCTCCCTTATTGTGGAAATGGAATACTGTGGGATGGTGAATTGAGGTATGTGATGCTGGTGTCTGTAGATAGCAAGGTCAAGCTCAAAATATTTGCCCATGTACCTTGTTTGGAAGGTAGAACATGCTTGACTTCCTTCATACCAGCTTGAATAGACAGGATGAAAAAAAATGTGCATGGTACTGATGCATGTGGAATTAGTTCTTATATGGTTGCATTGGTGAGACCCCATGGGTCTAGATGCGAGTAGTAGAACATGGAGTTCTAGTAAGCATGAGTTTCTTGTGGAGATATGGCTCTTTTGGAGCATGTCCTCCCTCTCGGTTTGATGTTCCCAAGTCCCTCACCATGGGTAGTGGCCCTATGAGCCCTCAAAATTGATGATTAAAAGAAAAAATCGATGGGTGCTGAGATGCCATTCACAAAGGAACTCGGCGGGACTTGTAGAAGAGGACCTATCTTCTTGCATAGGTATGGGCCTACGCAAGAAGATATGTCTCTAGACCCTAAGAAGGGATGGATCTCGGGGACGTCTTAGAGATGTTGGCCCTTTGGGTTGGACTACTCCCGCTTGTTATAGAGTAGGGAAGTCTTTGGGCTTCCTCCAATTGCCCCTTGTGTTTCATGCAAGGCATTGGATGGAAGGACATGTCAGGTGTTGGGATTGGTATCTTCCTTCAAGCCTAGCGTCAACGGAGTTGACAGATCCCCAGAGTTGATGGAGTTCAAAACCCATACAAAAGTGTACTCTCGAAGCTATCCTAGGCTCTGCTCCAAGGACGTCGCTTCTTTGTGTGGGGGAGGATTGTGAGATATGTTCTAGGGTGGTGGTTCTCCTGGGCTCTCGCCATGGTTCGGGGACCATGGAACACTTTGAAGCACCCTCGAGTGACTCTCAAGTGTTAGAAAACCCACCTCGACTTGGCAGTACTAAGCTAGCAACAGGACATCCTCCTGTTGTAACTCTCTCTTAAGTCCTCTTCATTCTACACTCACCGTGGAGAACTACATGGCCCTGATTCTACGATGGTCATAGATATGTAGGCAACCAAGATTGGATAGTTTTGGTGCGGTGCTAGGCCACACCTTGTACCAGATCATGAGGGATCTGGGGTTGAGGCACCTTCCCTTGTAGGTGCATCATTTCCTCTTCCACCGATGTTGTCTACAAGGTTGTTTGTGTGCTTGTTTGCATGGTCCTCGTTTTGGAGTTGGTTACCCTCCGTGAGGTGCATTGCCATATATGTTAAGAAGTTGTGATTCTTCTTGCACTCACTCTAGAGTTTCTTGCTCACTTGAGTTGTATTCCCCAGGTCTTTCGCCCCAGATCCATTGGATCTTAGTGAATTCCTTGGGGTGTCGGACAACATTGGGGCAACGTTGAAAGAATGGTATAGCTGATGTGATTCAAAATGAGTTGAAAATATATTGTTAAGCTCTTAAAGAATGTACTACTAAGCTCCTGAAGAATGTGTTGCTCCTTGCAGAAAAATGTGCACTCAAAGTGCCAAAAACCTTCAACTTGTTGATGACACATATTCAGAATGTTCCATGTTCATTCATTTTACTTTTATAGCTATATTGAGCCATGAATGTTGTTATTGGGATGGTGTTTTAATGTTTAATGAAATTTTTAACATAAAAAATGCAAACTTCTAATTAGTGTTTTTAAAGATTAAAAAATCCAGAATCGTCTGGAATCATCTAGAATTGTGATTCCAAACTAGATCACAATCCAATATAGAGCTGGATCGCAACTGTTTGGATCATGAACCTGATCCAATCTTCATAAGTATGAATCAATTTGATTCCTTCTTTCCTTCTTCCCATTCTTCTTCTTTCATATTCATATATTGTCATGTCACTTTCATGAAGTAGTATCCTGGTATTTATCCCCTAGATTCTTAAAACAATGAATCTCTTTAAATAGTTGCAACTCGTGACTTGCATGTTTCAATTCATGACAGTTTTCTTCACTAAATTTTGTAACAACTTATGCCACTAACTTTCAGGATTGTAGTTCCCACAATTTTGTGAGCATAACCTTCACAAAAATTCTTCCCATTACACTCTTAAATTGAATAGCTTTATTCAAAAACAACAATTTAGAAAAAGGATGTATTCAAAATATTTTATGAATAAAAATTGGTTATAAGGGCTGAACACTAACACTTCCCCTAACCCATAAAATATTTCTCTGATGATGAATCAAATATTTTGTTAATATTTAATATGGAAACATGGTCCTTTTTCTAACATGTGGGGGTTTTTCTCTCACTCCATCTATATGATATTGTTGTCGAGGCATCTAGAATATATATCTTGCTTTGCACCTCCTGTTTCTACTCCAAATATATAGTCAATTCTTCATCATTCTAACCTAGACCACTTATAAGGTTCTCTTAGGATGTTATGTTCCATTTTCCTTTGTCCATTTTTTAAAAATCATTGATATTGAAGATGTTATGTTAGACCTCAACGAGGTTAGGGACCAATGTAAGGTTAGTTCATACAAGGAGTTTAATTTGTACATCCTTATAATCCATGATGTTCCTTGTTCATCATAGTGTCATTATCCCATCTGTATATGAGCTGATTGTTAAGGTAGGCAAAGGATATTTCATGATGACTCTCTATAGCCAGCCACCTAATGCCAAAAAAATCATATTTATGAATTCTAACGATGACTTTCTATGGTCAACAATCTACCTAATGTCATAGCCTAAATGTATTTTTTTACTATGCCATGAGGAAGCACATGTCTCAGCATACCCCTTGGAATCAAATTTGTGACCTGCAAATCATAAGCCATGTGAGTTATGCCTCACTAACAAACATATTGCACTACAAAGATTTGAACATAGAACATTTTGCTTAGCAAATCCACAAGATAACCATCTAAGCACATGTAGTTCACATGATGTCGCTAGTTATGCTATGCCTTCTAACATAATTAGATAGCTTGAGTGGACTTGTGTCTATAGGTGCTTTAACTGGTTCTAATCATATCCATGGTGATCACTAACTCCATGGATGGTGATAACTTGGGCATTGTCTAAACCAGCACCTATTCCAAGGAAGAAGACTAGGATCCACTATAAGTTTTTAAGGATGACTCTAATTGATCCATAAACAAATGTTACTCATAATAAGGACACTTATTTTTTTCACCTAGTTATAAGCTAGATAGAATTGACACCTACTCTATTAGAGTACATTTGTTTTTTCCTGATTCCAAATTAGACAGCACCTATTCCTAGGGTTGTACCTAAATTAATGGTGGGTTGTTATTGTGTTTTCTCTAAACAATGATGGGTAATATTGGAGTATGGGTCTTTCACTTATTTGAAATTGAAACTAAATGTATTTAATTATGTCTACTAAAACCCATTAGAGCTGTTGAACCATAACAATTTTAGAAATTCCTTTTTGCAAAGTTTTTTCTACGAATTTTTTAAGGGCTGTCATTTAAAGTGATGGTAAGGTGATTGTTCCCCAAGTCAAAGACCTAGGTTCAAGCCTAGGGGCAACCACTCAAAGAGGTTAGGCTTTCACTCATCTACCAATCCTTCTAGGACCCTGCTTAGCAAGATGAGCACTATGGCTCCAAGTGATGATCCTTTTTGTAGAATTTTTCTAGGAACTAGGGTTCCATGTCAAGAGTATTATCCATAATCAAGATGTTATAGGCAATCATTAGCTTAGTAGAAATTTTGTGGATCTACCTTGTAAAGGTTCAAGGTCCAAATCACAAAGATATTAGGGTCAATCATGAGGCTTTTTCAGCAATAAAGGACTAGTAGTGTAGTGATTTGATGGACTCGTATAATGAGGCAAGATTTTCCACTATGATGTGCATGGCAATGTAATGCCCTTGTATTTTCATTGAACCTATATGCTTGACTTGTGTTAATTGATGTATACTTTTGCAATTTTAATGACATACCACTAAAACTAAGAGGCATCTTTTCAGTTGTGAAATCTGGTTCCACTCCACTAGTGGTTTGACCTCACTCAAAATCCTTGTGTGCACCTTTGTGACTTTGTTTTTTATGGGTTTCACTTAATTTGAGAATATCAACAAATATCTATTTGTAGCTCAAGAGTGTTTGGGATTTTGTGCAAGCAGACATTCAGCTCCAAAGATTTTCCGACCAAAACCCTATAACAAACAAGGATATTAAGGTTCTTAGAATACCAGTTGCATTCAATTTTGGGAGAAACAATCACAGCTTCCAAGAAGAACACGTATTGGAATTTTCATTCAGGGATATGGACAAACTGCCAATGTAGTGTAAATAATAGTTGTTCAATTAAGGGAAATCAAGGCTGTAGTTGTCAATTTTACAAAAAACCATAGATAGAGAAGAGGATTTCAGGCTTACTCGAGCTTTCAAAAAGCATCAAATAAGTCATATGTAAAGGTGTCAACATACAATAGCATAAATGACAAAAATGTGTTTTTCTCACAGTTAAGCTGCCCGCATATAATAGCCTAGATGGAGCAAATGCATTTTTCACATGATTGAGAGTACCCCAAAAACACTTCTAGGTAAAGAATGTGCCAAACTACAAGAAGGTGCCACTATGAAGGGCAAATTAAATCAAGTGGTAGCTACTTGCTGGAACAATAAGACTCAATATTCTTTTGCTAAGAATAAGACTTCAATTAGAGGTTAGAAACAAATACACGCCAAAGATGTTGTATATGATGGTGCCAACATATAGAAGCACCAAAGAAGTAAATGTGTTTTTCTCATGGTTGAAAGTGCTTCAAAACCTCTTGCAAGTAGAGATGGTATCAAATTGCATGAAGTTGGTCATTTTCAAAGGTTGATCCATTCATCTATTAGCTACTTAGTAGGACAAGCTACTATTGTGAACCAAGTTTGGTAACATTTGACATATTTGATAGATAGTGAAGTACACCATAAAAGAAAGTTACTACACTATCATTATAAAAAAAGAATATGGATTGAAGAAAATTTCTCGCCTTCATCCTTACCATGTCAATTAGTAAAGACATGTGGCTCACATCCTACCAATCATAGATTTAATATTAACTTGTTATTCTAAGTATACATGAATTGTTAAAATAAATTGCTAAAACTAAGTACTGTCCAATTTTGATGGGACGCGATATCGCATGGGCCACGATATCGCATGGGCTGCGATATCGCGTCCTCACTGCGATATCGCGTACACGATGTATCGTATGGAATATCGCATCTTTCCTGTGATATCGCGTATGCGATATCGTAGTCCACCGCCATTTCTATAAATAAGAAGCGACTCTCCCTTGTTTCTCCATCTAGATCTAGACCCTTAGTGAAACTCTGGCAGTTTTACCTCTCCAAAGATAGAATAATTTCCATGTGTCCATAGTAGGAGCTCCAAAGTGAACGAATCTTTATTCGAGCAAATATTATACCTAAGCACAAGTTTGTGTACGGCAATAAAGATGAACTATTCGATAAACCTTGCAGTGCATGAACTAAGCTAAATAGAACTTTCATTATTGTTATTTACTGTTCATCGTTTAAATGCTTTATTAGTTGATTAATCTCTCTCAACCCTCAACACTCCTAAGTGCATTCAGTATGACCGCTTGTGCATTACGCTTGGTAATCCCAGCAACGAATAGCGTTTGGTAATCCCAGAAGGTTGCATCGGCTTAGGGTATGAACGGCAAGTGGGAATAGATACTGATGCTAGGTTAATTAAGGCTTAGTTAGTTAGTTAAGGTTAGTTAATTAGTCTCTTCACCCTTTACCTCATTAGCATAGGCGATAAAACATAAAAGACATAAAAATCACATACCTCAGACTTACTTAACCATACAACCGTGAAAAATACAAGTAAGTCTAGGAAGACAACAAACGATTAACCTTAAGTGTTCCATAAGGCGTGTAGGCACTTATTCTATGGAGTTTGACTGGATCACGCGTGTAATGCTCGTATTCGTATGGTTGAGTGTAGGGGTACCTCGCCACTCATCATTGGCGCTATTGTCAGGGACTAAGTTGTTTGTGCGCTAAGTAGAACATAGGAAATCATCCACATCATTGGGAACCTTAAATGAACCCTTAGGATTAATTAAACAAAAAAATTATATAACGGTTAATCAGCACACCAAATAAGACAATGTCTTCTTCTTCTCATAAAAGCACTTCACCAGCTAGGGATCACACAAGAGACCGTCAGCAGTCTAACAGATGTAACCCAGAACCACCAGTTCCTCAACAGTATCGGGTGGTATATACTCATCACGATGAGTATATACCCGATTTTACTTTTATCCTCCATCAGGATGAACAATTGTGCTGGAGAGATCTACAAGGTAACATAGTGTTACCCCCAGATCGGGTAGTCCCTAGCATGCTCCTTTGTGCTCTTGCACAGATAGGCATGATGGAATTATACGCTGAATACGTTGCAGAAGATTATGACACAAGGGATTACCATCCCACAGAGGTGCAATGTCTAAGGGACTCGTGGCAAGAGAGTTATCACACATCGTTGAAGCAAAAAGGACCCCACAACGCTTTGCCTATCATAAGAGAAATTAGGGGTGGTGAACCTATCTCAATAGGTTCTTCACAAAATGATGTTCCCCCTCCTAACGATAGTGAGGAGGTGGTGTATCAGAACCTGTGCTCCACAATATACAACCCTGGTTCTGATGCCCATGAACACCAAGTGTTCAATGAGGGGACACAAACACGAGATAAGGGCAAGCGTTCTGATCATCATCATGATCAGGGCCGTAGCCACTGAAGAGAAGGTAAGAAACATCGTCATGGAGATGGTTCTCCTTCTTCTTCCCCTTCATCACATCATTCACCCTCTCCTTCCACATCAGGATGTAATCACAAAGAGCACAACAGTGAGGATAAGGGTAAGTAAAACGAGAGACCTCGACGAGAGAGTCAAGAGCGAGGATGAGGGCATTCTAGAGAGTCAAGTCATAGAAGGGAAAGTAGGGAACCACGTAGGCATCATAAATGTCATGAGAGAGATGATCATGATGAACCCCTACTTTCCACCCAAAGTATGTTAGACATTACAAAGGCTGTGAGAATACCTACAAGGCATCAAAAAGATAGTCGAATCAAGAGACTAGACATGAATAATATCTCACGATTTGAGGGGGGATACAATGCTAATCCGCAGAATCACTTATAGGCATTCTACGATGCCTGTGCCTTGTAGAATATTGAAAATGAGTGGCAGAAGTTAAAGTTGTTCCCTAGGACACTCATAAAAGAAGCAGAAAGCTAGTACTGGTCCTTAGAGTCGAAAACCATTAGGAGGTGAAGTACAATGCTAGAATTGTTTAATGATAAATATCAAACGTACTCCAGAGTGTTCAACCTACGTAAATAGATCCAAGGATGGAAGTAGGGTAATCATGAACCCTTGGATGCTGCTATGGGCTGATATTATGCATTACTACATCGTTGCCCAAGCCATGGTTATGCACAATGGGATCAACTCCGCCACCTCGTAGATGGGCTAAGAAAGGAAACCAGGAGAACCCTTGGAACATATGCCCAAGGGATATTATCTGAACTTAGGTCCCATGAGGTGCATAGATTGTTGAAGCAAGTAGCTAAGGAAAAAGAGGAGCTATGGAAAAGAGAAAGCGCAGAAGAGTATAACTACGATCCTTCCCTCCGAAAGAAGGAAGTAAGATTCTGTGAGGAAGAGGATGAGTCACCACTCAAAGAGTTGGTGAATAGAAAAACCTTGCCACTTCAAAAGCTAACAACTGAGGTGTCATCTAAGGTAGATCAAGTGTGGGACTCCATAGATAGTAGGTTTGAAACTATTTTAAAAGTCGTAGAGGAGTCTAAGGAACGAAGTAGTGACCACGATAAGAAAAAGCGAAGAGACTCAGACCATGCATGTAACAATGGTAAGCGAAAAATGACTATCGCCGATGAGGTTGTGGATTCAGATACAGACAATGACGATGGATGTGAGATCTACCAATATGACCATCCTAAGGGATGTTGCCCAATAATCTCACATCTATAAGAGTCTAGGGTGTATGCACTCAATCCAAGACTTAATAGATGGCAGGCACCCCGAAGGTTACCTTATCCCCAAGGTAACCCAAAGTAGTTCCACCAACCGTTAACATATTATCCAAGTGGAAATCCACCACAACCTATCGGGCAACACCCACAATCATGGGGGATGCCACCGCCTAGGCAACAATACCCTTACTGGAAACTAGACCCATATGGCTATTACGTGCAGCAGCTGGTTTATCCAAGTGACTCTATGGGTCACGCAACCCCACAACATCACTACCAAGTTTAGGAGTATTTTAGGACTCCTTCTCCTCTGGGAGACACACCACAGACATACCATCCTCTAAATCCATTTGCATCTCTTACGCCAATAGTTCCACTACCACCCGCTCCAACGATGCAAGGGGAACTCCCCACTCAACTACAGCAATGTAATGCTATGATAGCCATAAACCTTCAACCCACTACTGGTTCTGCCAACCATACAAAGAAAAGACATTTCTTCAGAACTAGGAGTCCAAACAAGCTCTCACAACCACAAGCGGTTGAATCTATGATCACTCCTCCAACAAATAAGGCTTCGAAGCTCCCTTCAAATCAACAATAGAGCTTAACGTACACAGTTATGTTAACACATACCGTTACTGACTAGATAAAGGTGGGCCACCTTCCCAGGAAACTCTCTGACCCTGGAAGTTCCTTAATCTACCTTCAAGTCACTGGGAATGAACCTCATAAGGCTCTTCTTGACTCAGGTTCCGGAGTCAACTTAATCTCACGAGAAATGTATAAAGCCTGGAACCTGCCTTCACTTAAGAAGACCAATATTCAACTAGAGCTGGCTGACCAGTCCATCACCATTCCCTTGGGATTGGTGAAGGACATCATTACCACTGTGTGTGGTTGGTCATACCCAGCTGATTTCCTGGTAATAGAAGTCAACAGTAACAAAGGGGACTTCTCGATAATAATGGGAAGGGCATGGCTAAGCACAATAGACACATGCCTAAGAATACGTGATCTTTCCCTGGAGATATCTAAGGAAAACATTTATGGAAAGATTGAGAAGAAGAAGTTCCATTCATCACATACAATGACTCAGAGGGTGATGACATGGAGGAATGCTCAGCATCTCCTACATGCAATTGGTGTGCCTAAGAAACTCAAATACAAAGGTGCCTATATGTAGCAACCACACAAGAAAAAAACACCCAGTGGTTGACAGCTGATCAAGAGAGTAGCCCACCAACATGCATGGAACAAACTGGGGGAACAACTCATGCCCACAATGAGAGCATAGATACATTATAATATGAGCGTCGCCAACTTCCAGCACTTAACCTGAAAACATCAGTTGGGAGAAGTTGGACACTTCTAAAAAATTCAAATAGATGTTCATTATTTTGGATCTCTCTCTTTCAATTCAATCATGGGGGAGATGGCCACCTACGCTAATCATTTGGAGCCCTCAGTTCTTTTTTGGATTTTTGTTTTACATATTTTTGTTTTACAATTTCTTTAACTCTTCTTGTTTTTGTTTTACAACATCGTTCATGCCTTTTCTTTTATTGTGTGAGTGCATGCGTGTTATCCATTTTATTAAGTTTGTCATTCAATAAGTGCTATTAATGATGGTATGAATTTTTTTCTATTGGTTGCTAATGTTTGGCTTTTACCTTTAAGATTATGATGTTCATACTAAGGTATGGTTCTTTTAATATAACATGCAATGAGCCCACTTCATCCATACATCCACAAATTTCTATGGTCTCTCTTGGCTTGGAACTGTACAGTCCCTTTCTTAATAATAAGAACTATTAACGAATCGATGACTGGGTATTTCTCAAACTAAGGAAGGACTCAAGGATTGAAAAGGGTGTGACTTCAAGGGGACTTGATGCATTTGTGTTGGCCATTCTCTTGGGTGCTTGGATGTTTTCTTCTTGAGTTTTCTTACTACTTCAACATTACCCAATTATCAGGAAGCTGAGTTAATAAAAATAACAAAGTCTTTACATGGTGTGGTTCTCACGTATAAACACACAAAAAATAAAAAAAAATAGTGAGAATTCAAAGCACACCCCCTAGATGAAATAATCATTTGGGCTACAAACACTGGTTATGGAACTAAAATAAACATGTTTCCTCTAACTAAGGCCCTTCTCACTTCCCATTCTCTCCTCCTTTGTTTGTTTCGTCGGAATGGTGGTGGCTCTTTGGGGGATGCATTCTTGTTACTTCAAGTGGATGGATTGGCCGAATGCATTAATGCGAAGTCACTCGAAGTGGTTTGTTTGGAATGGGATCTACTAAGTCACATTAATCATTGAAATACACACGGGGCTGTACACCACCTTGTTCTAGGGATTCTATTCCATTCTCTTCTCTCCATCCTTCTCTCCATTTTTCACCTCATTTCTAGTTGTATCATTAGTGTATATTTTGGTTGACGCATTATTTTCTTTTTGGTAAATTCTTGTGGTTAAGACTTTAACTCCTATTCCAAATGACATTCCTAGAGCGTACAGACTCTTTGAATGTGGGTTTGTCAGGGCATTAAAGGCATGAGCCTGCTTTGGGGAGGACCCAATGGCATTCCTATTTGGTACACCAGTTAAACTCTTTCCCTTAACATTTTTGCAATCCACTCTATTTTGTTCATTTCCATCTTAACATCCATTTCATCGACGTTATAGTTGTCTCTTTTTCTCCATCTTTCTTGTTCTTTATTCTTTCTCCATTCTATCGCTACTGGAGGTTCACTTTTAGTCATGGGTATCTGGACCCAATTTTTTTGATTTTCTCCTAACCCCTACACCTTCGGTAGTTACCATGAATATATCTCCAGACCCGTATCAGCCATACCACAACTCAGCCAATGGACCTTTCACCGAAGCAAGGTATCCACTGCATTGTGATTCATTTACCCTTGCTAATATAAATACTATGTTGTGTGTGCAGATGGAAATCATACAACAATGGATTGGATCTGGAGGGAACACTTGGAATGGATTGGTGCTAAAGCAGCTATGCAAGGAATGAGATGGATAGTGTGCTTATGGATGGACAACAAAAGGCGCAATCTTGGCATTGGTAGTAGCAAAACTTCTTTCTCTCTCTCTCTCTTTCTCAGCTGCCAAATAAGGCCTGATGTCAAATGTATAAAGTGTTCACTCTTGTTGTCGTGAACACCAGTTTTTTCATGTTCTGTAATGATGGTCTGTTCACATGTCGTCCCATTCACCATTAGTTCCATTCAAGTTAATAATCCCATACCTTCCCAATATTTTGTAAGGAACTCAGGACAAGTTTTTATTTAGTCATGGGGGTATGATGGGATGTGATATCACATGGGCCGCGATATAGCGTACGTGATGTATCGTACACGATATCGTGTCTTTCCCACAATATCACATATACAATATTGCAATCCACCATCATTTCTATAAATAAGAAGTGACTCTCCCTTGTTTCTCCATCTAGATATAGACCCTTAGCGAAACTATGGCATTTTTACCTCTCCAGAGATAGAATAATTTCCATGTTCCCACAGTAGGAGCTCCAAAGTGAATGGATCTTTATTCAAGCAAATATTGTACCTGAGCACAAGTTTGTGTACGACAATAAAGACGAACTATTGGATAAACCTTGCAGTGCATGGACTAAGCTAAATAGGACTTTCATTATTGTTATTTATTGTTCATCATTTAACTGCTTTATTAGTTAATAAATCTCTCTCAACCCTCAACACTCCTAAGTGCATTTAGTACGACCACTTCGAGCACGTGCGTTACGCTTGGTAATCCCAGCAACGAATAGCGTTTGATAATCCTAGAAGGTTGCATCGGCTTAGAGTGTGAATGGCAAGTGGGAATGGATACTGATGCTAGGTTAATTAAGGCTTAGTTAGTTACTTAAGGTTAGTTAATTAGTCTCTTCACCCTTTACCTCATTAGCATAGTCGATAAAACATAAAAGACATACATATCTTAAACTTATTTAACCATACAACCGTGACAAATACAAGTCTGGGAAGACAACATACAATTAACCTTAAGTGTTCCATAAGGTGTGTAGGCACTTAGTCTACTGAGTTTGATCGGATCACACGTGTAATGCTCGTATTCGTATGGTTGAGTGTAGGGGTACCTCGCCACTCATTAGTCTTCATATAAACATGAGAAAATTTTTGTATTAGTTTTAGTTTCAATTTGAAATTTAGGGCATCCATGAGTGATGCAGGGTAAAGTGCAAAATTGGCAACTATAATGATACTTCTACATTTATAACAAATTGGGCCTCATCCAACCTTTTACAAACAAGTCTTGAATGTACAATGTGCTCTTTCTTATTGGAATTGGACATCAAAACATCAATTAATTCAAAAAACATCCTATAAAACTAAATGGAAAATTTTATAGGACATTAATCAAGCCTACTCTTTTATATAGCATTGAATATTGGGCTCTTAGATGATTTAGTCATGTCCAAACAAGTTCAAATAATGAGACTATCAAAAAAGTTACAACATCATAATTCCACAAAAGCTGCTAAAAGGAAGGCCAAAAAAGACATGGTAAAAAGTGATTGAAGATGATGTGAAGAAATTGTAGATAGATAAGAACCTATCTCTTAATAGAGGTAAATGGCAAAGGAGAACTCATGTAGCTAACCCTATTTTGATGGGACAACACTAGGATAATGATGATGATGAACCTTGTGCATGAGTCTCATAAGCATTGTTGGAGCATTCGTTAATCCAAAAGGCATAACAAGTCATTCAAAAATATCATCAAGTATCTTGAATGAAATCTTCCACTCATCACCTGGCCTAATTCTATTCCAATGAGAGCCAATTTTAAATCAATTTTAGAGAACACCTAAGCATTCATCAACATGTCTAATGGATCATCCATTTAAGAAATAGGAAACTCAACTTATAGTAATCCTGTTAATAGCCTCGGAGTTTATACACATACTCCATTCATCACTACACTTGGATACTAATACACTAGTACTACACAAATAGACATAGATTCCTTGACAAAGCCAATGAAAAGAGCTTACTTGCTTGTAAAGTTCTCCTTGTTGTTGTTTCATTTTTTATACTCTCTCATTAACAATAGTTGCCCTCAATATGAAATCCATGTGTTGTTGAATGTTTCTCATTAGATGCAGTCCTTCAAGTTTACCTTTAAAGACATTAGGAAATTCCTTGACCAATGGTGAAATCTCAACTGGAAAATTAGAAACAACATATTCCTCATATAAAGCTATTGTTTACACAATAACAAGCCCCAATCCAACTTCTTCATGGTCTCTCACATACCACTTATCTCCCAAAAAAAATCAAGCATGCATGAAAATTTAAATTGTTCCTGACATGTTTGAATATCATTCAAATCAAATGATGGATTCCATCTTGTCTTAGACTGACCATATGTTTTTTGCTCCATCAAAATTTAGCAACATTGTCAAAGTTCCAAGGTCATACCAAACTGACATCACTACAATCAATGGGTAGGACATCACATTGGACCTAATCCTATGAAATTCCAATCTTAAAGTCAAATGCACATAGCTTCTTCACTTTTTGATAATTTTTATTTGAAAGCCAATGTACCTTATAGGGTCTAGGATGAAGAATAGTCACCAATCCAAGTCTGTTCACAAATCTTGAAGAAATGGCATTTTCTAGTGCTCCTTCATCAATTAGAATGTGCACAAACTCCCCACTCTTTAAATATCTAGCTACTATCGTGTTCAAATTTTCATGAAAGTGCAAGAAGTAATCTTCATGATATCTTCAATTTTGGGGGCATTTGAATTAGTTTTGCCTACACTCTGTTAAGAAGTTTTTCCCTTCTCCAATGTTTGAAGCTTTGTTGTTTATTACTAGCTTTTGGTTATTAACACTTCCACTGCTTATGCCCATCTTCTTTACAAATGAAGCACTAGGCCTTGCATGAAGTGTAGTTACCAATCTTTAATTGGGGTAATGATGCCTCACGGAGTAAGTATCACAATCTTTAAACCACCACACAACTGTCATTCGTTGCAATTTTACCTTCAACAATAGATACCATCAAATGATTTGGTAGTTCATAAACCAAAAAATCTTTACTTAATGCTCAAAGACATGATAATAATGAATGTCCTATCTCCATCATTAAATGTTTATGCCTCACTGTAGGGAAGTATTGAAGCATTTTAGAAAGCTCTTGCTAACCCTACCACATCTTCATTATAAAATCTAGAAATTCCTTGAAAGAACCCTTAAAGGTGATCTTGAAAGATGGATGATAAGCCTAGTGTTCCCCTTGTTTAGAACTCTAGCCTGATTGAGACAATCTTCTCTCTCCCCTTCGTGGCATAACATGTTCTCTTCTTCCTCTACCCCATTGTTATCCTCTCCCTTTGGAATCTCTTTAGGTTCTAATATAATGGATCAATTTTCAGGTGATTTTGGTATAGGTGGCTTGGCCTAGCTTGGGCACCACATCACTCAATTAGTTTTCTATCATTTCGAAAACCTTCTTAAAATCGTCCATTTATTTTGTTATAGCTTGAATTGAATTCTTCTTAAGTGATGAAATGATTAAGAGACACCTGTACTCAAATACTATAGAGAATACTAAGATACACGTATGTCATAATAGTCTTCGATATAACTAGGAAAACATTCCCAGTGTACTGACTTAAATCGTCGGTGTAAGAATGGAAGGGAAACAGACACCGAGGGATCGTTGGGCAGCCACAGCAGGTCAATACACCCAGCATATAAATAAATTACCAAAAAATAATTAAACACACATGTAATGAGATGTTACCTTAGTGGTAAGACTCTTAACCTAGAATACCCAGGTCACAAGTTTGGTTCTAGTGGATTACCTTGACTTATAAAATAAAAAAATATTGTAAAATGAATTCTAAAAGTGAGTTGATTTGATAGTTTCAGCTTTGATGAGTAACAAGTATTTCCAATGCCTAACCATATGATCTACAAACTTCACAAGAGATCGTTTCATAATCCATGGAAGAGTTTAGTATCATATCTAGATAGTTAAACACAAGATCACAAGTCGTTGTCATTCTAGATATATTTATAATGGATTTTTGTGTGTATGGTTAAAGTATAGTTGAGGCATATGATGATTTGTGTTATTCAACCATGAACTAAGCTAATTAATAATAAGGAAATCAATTATTTAATCTAATTAACAATGTAATTAAATTTTAGACTAGCCTCTAGTGATGATTGTCTATTCCCAGTTTATCGTACACATCTTGAACTCTCATATTCACTGTTGGGATTACCAAGTAGTATGCTACTAGGCAAAGAAAGTAAAGCACTGCTAGGATTACTAAGTGAATATGTATTAATGCTTGAAACTAGTTAGGCTTATTCTATTACTTTATATATGTGAAAGAAAAGTAAATATTAAGCTAATTTCAGGAAAAATAAATTGCATTGAAAGTAAATTCTAGTCTTAGTTAAAGTGCTATAATAAATGGGAATCAATCCTAATCCTATTGTCATTCGTGAATGATATCTAGGTACAATCCACTCAAATAAGACATCATACAACT
This sequence comes from Gnetum montanum, assembly GCA_015680685.1. Classification (NCBI taxonomy): domain Eukaryota; kingdom Viridiplantae; phylum Streptophyta; class Gnetopsida; order Gnetales; family Gnetaceae; genus Gnetum; species Gnetum montanum. The sequence continues at coordinate 1,351,603 of MNCI01028452.1, read as the reverse complement.
AACTTAGATTCACATTGTGAACACTCATTCACTAGTATAAGAATTGAAAAATGAAACTAACAAAGTCTAGCTACCTACTAATGAAATAGGACCATGAATATAGTAGGTGAACTATATTTATAGGCATTTATTATAGTTATGACATCACATTTGTAATATAGCACAATGAGCCTATGATATAGCAAATGCAATATCGTAGGTGACTAACCTAATTTTCATTAATTTTCAACATATAACATATGATGCTTCATCAAGTTTCAAAGAATTATTAAGCATATCATGTGGCTAATTAGCAAACTACTTCAAGTAGGACATGCTCATAGATGACTCTAAACAGCCTCTCATAGCTCAAAATCCCTTCTCTAAAGAGTAGAAGTGCCCATACCAAAAGCCAAGGCTAAAGGCTATCTACATACTCATATGTCACAAATATAAAGGATTATAGTTGTGTAGTTTTAAAATGAGAGGATAATGGTTAAGATATCATAAAAATTGAATGGATCTTTGTACTTCTTTTGATCCCCATTTTAGAAGGGAAGTATCTTTTAAACCATCAACAGGGCATACTTTCTACACTCTTCTTCACTTAAAAGAAGTGCCATCCTTAACGCTTAAGTCTTTGTTCATGCACTTTCCAAATGTAGAGAGTAAAGTGAATATTGAGGGTATCAAACAACTCAAAGCTCATCTAATAATTGTAGATAAGAAGGTCTAATTACTAGGGTTATCAACTATAAAGCACAAAATTTAAATTTAACTTGACATGTAATTGAGTTTTAGAGATGCTTGTGTAACCTTAGTTAAGGAAGAAAAAGTTTGCTCCTTTTTCAAGCAAATGGTACTACTCTTTTTAACTAGATCAATGTCTTGCTTGAAATGTAAGTAATTTCTCTACCCATTGTAGTGATATAAATGCATATAAACTTGGAGGAACTCATTCCTTAATCTCAAAACTTGTCAATTCTACTCAAAGTTACTTTAGAAATTTGTGCTTTCTACTTGAAGTTACAATAGAAAATATGTATTCCCTACTTGAATACATGATAGATATTTGTGCCTTCTACTTGAAGACAATAGAAATGTGTGTTCACTACTCAAAGTCATGATAAAAATGTATGCTTCATACTTAAAGACACAATTGAAATTAGTGTTTCACACTTGTAGACACTAAAGAAATTTACACTTCTCTTATCAAATTAGTCTACCCTCCTGTATCTTTTAGTATCTTCTAAGAAAACAATCAAACATTAAGATGCTTCATGGATTCCAAATTACTCCCTTTTTCTTTACTTTCATACAAAACAAAGTGTCCAACATCAAAAACAATGCTTGTCAAAATCTCCCACTACTATGAATAACTATATTACACAATGTTTTTGGATAACCAAAAGCATCACTATTAAATTTTGGTTTTCATAGTGTTAAATCAATGTTTTCTTAGGATCTTTGTACATGAGGATGTACATTATCAAAATACATCTTTTATAAAAATCAATCTTAATGTTTTGAATCAATTTTATCAATTCATAGTCTCTTGATCACAATGTAATATCATTTGTAACTTTGATTTGCCTTCTTGTAATTCATGGAAAAATTTTGTAATGGCTTCCGTGGCTAATTCTCTTATTGTTCGTAATTAATATTATCTTACAAACCTTAATATTGTTGGCCACATGGTAACTTTTATCATTCGTAACTACTTATGAACAACCATACTTTGACTTTTCTTGTAATTGATCAATTTATGAAATATTTTGGATTGCATTAACTTTGGCTTTAGCTCTCACTCCAACTTTGGTACTAGTTCATTTTGGATATTCCATCTTTCGTAAACTTCTTTACTCTACTTTGTATAACCTTCTTACAAACTTCATTTCTTGTTTCCTTGGGTAAGGTATTTGCTTTACAATTACTCCTAAAGTTCATGGTGTATTCTTATTGGAAGGTGTTGTTTCCTAAAGTTTGATTTGAGTTACATTGTATGATTGTGGAGGTACCTCTATGCTGTGAGTAAACATCTAATAGTAGAAAATAACCATTTTGGATTGACATAACTAACTACTCCACTTCATTGGAACCGAATTACTAGTTACATAGTTGATCGATCCTCCTATGTGCAAATTTGACCGTTATTCACTTGTGAAATAAGCATTGGCATTTAAACTAAACAACAACAAAATAATATGCAATATAAGAGAACAAATTTTTACCCTAATAGACAAATTCATTCAACTTTTAGCATAGGATTTGTCTCCCTGTTTTTTTAACACACAATGTCCAATATAGAAATTTGATGTGGCTATCCAAGAAAAATATGACTCATTTGTCAAAAAAATATTAAACAAAAAATCCAATCCCTAACAATGATGCTTTGCAATAAGCTAAAAATCTAACAAAAGCCATCCCCTACTGCTTTACTTGAAGAGATTTGGCCTTGATGCCTTGAAAGTTGTCTTCATCTTTCTAAATGGTTCCCTGATTTTGCGTGAAACCAAAGGAAATTTGATTTTCGAATCATGAAACTGCTTAGTGTTTTCCCTTTTGCAAAGCTTCGCAGGTATTGTGGCGGTCTTTATGATCTGAATGCATGGATTTCGTACTCTGTGGCGAGAAGCCATCTCATCATACATTTGCTCCACAGCTCCATTAAGGGTGGTGTCCCTGTATTCCTTGTACATGTTGTGATATCCAGTTCTGCTTTGATATCGAAGCCAAATGCCATAGTTTTTAATCTTTGTTGGATTCTTTTCAAAAATCTGCAACATTCAAACAGTTACCAACAGAGGTATTTATTGTTATCAATTGTAGTTACATAATAGGACAGCCATAAATGTAACAAAAGCTTAGGCATACATAATCGAATACCTCATTAATAGCCAGAATCTGTCCGTTGCTCTTCTTAACCTTCTTAAGCTTTCTTAGAAAGTACCTATTACAATATGGTAAAGACACCTTATTTAGATATTCTCATTATGTTTTGAAAGGAAATAGTGCTAATGATACAAAGAACCTTTCCTCCAACTTTACAGTGTTAAATGGATACGTTTTGGATTCCAATTTTCAGAAACAGTCAACATGAAGGATGGATGTTCAAACATTACACAAGTGCTTGTTGCTTAATATTCCAAAGTTGAAATATCACGTTTAAGCTCATCCACAGTACACAAATTCAAAGACCTAATTCAAAGACCTAATTTAACTTTAAGGAAACGGTTTCAAGACAGAAAAAAACCAAAAATTAAATATCATTTCATACTAATAAATAAAACTAGGGATCAGCGGCAAGAACCATGTGTTAACACATTTTTTGTGCAATCACATTCTACAAAACATAAAGTCACATAAGACTAGTAAATGAGCTTAAGGCAAATCTAGAAAGCTGACATTCTGATATACTCCTTAAAATAGAAGGGGTTACGAAAGGGAAATACATGCAATTGATAACAGTAAGAAAACTCCAACATCTTTTAGTGAAGGAATCTAAACATCATTTAAAATCCACATTTCCATAGGGGCAAAGAATTAAAAACAACACAATCATATTTGAAAATTTGTGTTAAAACAAAAGATTTGATCGTTGGTATGAGAATAGCAGGTCCAATATTAATATCAAGTTCAAAAAACCCTACCAGAACTTTGACTTGGCACGGACATCGTTTGTGGCCCAGAGCTTCATACGGTAAATCTTAGGATGCTCTTCATTTGGTGTCGGCAAAGACCTACCAACAACCTGGTACTGATGGAACTGCAAATAAACGCAAAAACATGAATGCCCCTAAATTAAAAGTTCTTACAAATGCAATAATAAACTAATCTCAATTCAGTACTACGACAACACATTAAATTGCAAAAATATCAGGCATCCACGATCGGCATTATTCAATGATACTAAAATTACGTCAGCAAATTCCGGTAAAAATGATAAAAATCGTAACAAGTGTTAAAACCCTCCAGAAAATAGGTTTCAGCAAATCGGGTCATAGAAATTAAGAGTTTTTCGATGTTTAATGAAGGCAAAGGCTGTCGAAATACCAATTGCATTGATGCTGCTTACCCTGTACTTCACCATTTTTGCTGCTCGCAGTTGGTCTCCTCGCTGCCTCTGGCCTTCCAAGTATCGCGGTAAAACCCTAACAGGAAAAACGCGCACAGCGGGAACGGGGGCCGCCGGGGGTGTTTTTGTTAAGGTGAGCCACAGATTGCAGGGGAAAACCCTAACAAGGTTTAAGATCAAAGCCTGGTAGTCCTTAAATAGTTGATGGGTAATCGTATAAAAATAAATAGAAAGAAAATGCTGTGTGGTGATTTGTTTAGGGATTCGTGGTTTATTACGTTGGTGGCTGCTTGGGTTGGTGAGGTGCCGTAAGATTTTTGAGGTCACGTTAATAAGGGATGTGTAAGTTATTGGTTAAAACTTACATTGATACATTATAGTTTCAATTCTAAAATGAAATGTAATGTTTTCCAAATTTTAAATAAAATACATTTAGAGTTTTACATGTCCTTCCCTCTGCCTAGTTTCTTTCTTTCTGTGTGTGTATATATATAGTTCAAATCTAAAATTATTATTTATTTCAATTTTTTGAGGGGTGTTGAAATTATTTGAGTATTAGAACATGAAAGTACATTAAGTGTAATTCAAACTTCCAACTTCTTTCCATATAAAACTTGTTAAACAAGGAGATAATTGAGGTACTTTAATTAGTCAATAAGAGAGCTTTATATCAAAGTTTAATGTATTAATTAACCATCCAATGACTTAAAAAGTTGAAAATTATCTAATTTCATTCAGTAAAAGTATTCAGAATTGGCTCCTAATGTTTCAGTAAGTTATGAAAGTATACTATTGGTTGTATGTCTTGGGAGTATATGTGGTAAAAGAAAAAAGAAGTTTCAATGCAAGCCACCTTGTCTACACCTAGGGGTGTAGGGCAAATAATCAAGATACTCATATCTCAGTTGGGAGGTTGTGGGTTCGATTCTTGCCTTTGCTTCTAGCTGTGATAGCAATTGTAACATCCTTCTTCCTAAACCTTAGGTTGGAGAGCATTATGTTGGGTAAAACCCCTAACAAAGAATTTGTCATGGTAAGAAAAAAGATAATGAATGAAGTACGTAAGGAAAAGAAGCACAAGTGATGAATCATGTTTTCATAAGCTCCAATATCAGAGTGGCCACGATATCAAGTACACAATATCGGGTACACGATATCGCTACCCAAGATGCAATATTGAGCATGCAATATCGTAGGATACTCTTTGGCCTATAAATACAGCCCTTGGGCACACTATTTGGGAATAGTTTTTGAAGCCAAGTAGCGAAATTCTTACAGTTTGTTCATTTGAGAGTTGGAATATTTTCCAAGTGCCCGCAGTAGGAGGTCTAAGTGTAATCGGTTCTTTATTCAAGAATTGATGTACTTAAACACACAATTGTGTTGGCAATAAAGACAAGCTCTTTTGATTCATCCTTGCAGCACTTGAGACTTTCTTTCTTATGCATTTATATATTGTGATTTCATGCAGCTTACAGTTAATGTTATTCATTCAACAATTAATTTTTGATTAATTAAGCAAATAATTAAAATACACAAGCACGACCCCTTCGAACATATGTGTGACAATTGGTAGCTCACACATGGTTAGCGTTTGACAACCCAGCAGTGTTTACACAAAGTTCAGGATGTGTCTGGGAAGTGGGGACGGTTACTTGTGTTAGGTTAGATTAGTCAATAGTTCATTTAGCATTTAATTACTATTTCTTTCATTATTGTTTTTAGCCGATCAAATTGATAAAACATAAAATGATAAAAATCTTATGCCTCAGTCACACTTAACCATACACTTGCATTTCACAAGTGAGACTGGGAAGACAACGAACGAACAACACGAACTCACCATTTAGCTCTAGCGTACTTGGTAATTAAAATCTGTGGAAGTCGACCAGATCACACATGAATGCCTATGATTCATATGGTTGGGCATAGGGGTACCTCACTACTCATCATTAGCGCCATTGTTGGGGACTTTGGTTCTACATGCACTATCTAAACTTAGTGAAACTTAGTAACCTCGTTGTTCAAACCCTGAGAGTCAAATCTTACAAAACAAAATTATTATTACAATTGAATTAAATCTTAACCGCACACTGCATACAAATTCATTAACATAAAATGTCTTCTTCTCACAAGAGTTGATCTCCGCCTAGGGCAGACTAGGTGCCTCAACAAATACCGAGTGGTATATGCTCATCCCGATAGTATGTAACAGACTTCACCTTCATCTTACATTAAGACGAAATGCTACAGTGGCACAACATGGAAGGCAACATTGTGTTACCACCAAATTGATCTATGCCAACTATGCTCCAGCTAATGCTTGCACGACATGGACTTCAACATCTTCACGAGTATGAGATGCGAGATCCCGATTCAAGGGATTATCATCCCACTAAAGCACAAAGGTTAAGGGATTGAGCTGGAGCACCAACACAAGCTTGTGAAGAGCAAGGGTTCGAATAATTTTCCACCCCTGCTTGGCCCGTTGGATGAAGGCGAACACTTCTCTGGGGGCTTTTCCTTTGGTGATACTCCTCTCTTTGACATTGGTCAAGGAGCCCTTAACTAGAACATGCAATCCACAATTCATAATCCAGGTTTTGGTCAGAATGGATCTAATGACAAAAATGGATCTGGAGGAGTAAGCCATGATAAGGGGGCAAATGAAGGCCACGATCGCGATCATGGTTGCGATCATCAAAGAAAGGGTGGTAGGCATCGGCACGATGCAAGTTCTCTTTCCTCTTCCCCTTCATCTTCTTCTTCATCATCATCTAGCTTAGATCGTGGCTGCAGAGGACATGACCATAATGGAGGTAATCGACAGGATCAAAACAACAGAAGGGATCATTAGGATAGTTGCGATTGAAGGCATGGGCAATCTAGAAAGACCCACTACCATGAAAGAAGGGTTAGTAGATAACATCGTAGGCACCATCACTATGGCCTTGATGAACCTCTACTTCCCACTTGGAGCATGTTAAACATTGCAAAGGCCATGAGGATTCTAACAAGGCACATAAAGGATAGTAGAATAAAAAGGCTGGCCATGAACAACATCCCTTAGTTTGAGGGAGGCTACAATGCTAATCTGCAAAATCATCTCCAAGCCTTCCAGGATGCATGTGCCTTGCAGAATATTGAGAACAATTGGTAGAAGTTGAAATTATTTCCAAGGACACTCATTAAGGAAGCAAAAAATTGGTACCAGTCCTTGGAGCCAAAATCAATCCAGTGGTGGAGTACGATGTTAGAATTGTTTAATGACAAATATCAAATGCACTCCTGAGTTTTCAATTTGAGGAACCTGATCCAAGAGTGGAAACAAGGAAACCATGAGCCCTTGGATGCCACTATTGGTCGATACTACTCTCTATTGCATAAGTGTCCCAGCCATGGATACTCTCAACTTGATCAACTTTGCCATATCATAGATGGATTATAGTTTGAAACAAGGAAAACCTTTGGCATCTATGCTCAAGGGAGATTAACAAAGTTAAGCATCCATCAGATCCAAAATTTAATTGAGTAGGTAGCCAGGGAGGAGGAAGAATTGAGAGAGTGAAAAAGTGTATAGGAATACAACAAGGACTCTTCTATCCACAAAAGGAGGGTTCGATTTTGTGACAGTGAGGATGAGTTAACCAGAGATGAGGTGGCTAATCAGAAAACCTTGCCACTCCAAAAACTGTAATCCGAAATCATGGCTAAGGTTGATCAATTATGGGACTCTATGGACAATAGGTTTCAAGCTATTTTAAAAATTGTTGAAGAGTCCAAGGAGCAAAGTGGTGAGAGCGCCAATGATGTAAGGAAGTTGAACGTGCCATATCCAAGGGAAAGTTGAACATGGGTGTGACGTCTGCCAGTATGAACATCCCAAGGGATGTTGTCCAATTATGTCACACTTGCAGGAATCTGGGATGTATTCCTTACATCCACGACTTACACAAAGGCAAACACCCAAAAGATTACCTTATCCACAAGGTAACTCTCAACAGTTCCACCAACCATAGCAGTACCATCCAAGTGAAACTCCACTGTAATCCTATGAATTGTACCAACAGTGGCAGCAATCACAATCATGGGTGTTGGGACCTCCAAGACAGTAGTACCCCTACTGGCAACCAGATCCTTATGGTTATTATATTTAGCAACCTTCATCTCCATAGAACTCCTCTAGTCATGTTGCCACTTACCAACCTCACCACTACCCTCTTGAAGTGTACCAATAGCCATATCCAAGGAGGGATACCACCTACTATCCTCATGCTCTTGTTATTCCTGCACCTACTCCTTCACCTCTTGCACAGCTACCACTTGCTCCATCCATGCAGGGTGAATTTCTTGTCTAACCATTGCAAATAAATGCTACGAGAGCAGTTAATCTGCAACTGGTTAACTAACTAAGTGGGTCAGAACCATGATCAAAGCAAAGATCATTTTTCTGACCTCATAGTCCACCAAAGCCCTTAGACACATTAGTGGTTAGTAGCCCTGCTCCTCCACCTTCCTCTACCTCACCTTTATCCAAGTCCCCTTCAAACGAAAATCCCTCTCAAATCCATACTATAATGTTAACCCATGTTGTATCTGATTAGATTCGATCTGGTAACTTGCCTAGGAAGTTAGTTGATCCTAGGAGTCCCTTAGTATATTTGCAAATTGCTGGGCATGAGCTTTGTAAGGCTCTTCTTGACTTTGGTTCTAGTGTTAATTTGATCTCGCATGAGATGTACACTATGTGGAACCTTCCTCCCTTGAAGAAGAGCAACATCAGGCTAGAGCTAGCAGACCAGTCCATCATTGTTCCATCAGGACTAGTAGAGGACATCATAACCACCATTTGTGGGTGGTCATATCTTGTTGACTTCTTAATAATCAAGGTGGAGAACTGTAAGGGGAACTTCCCAATTATTATGGGAAGGGTGTGGTTAAGCACTATTGATGCCAAAATGAGCATTAGAGATCTTTCCTTAGAGATATATAAAGAAAATGAATTTGGAAAGATCGAGAAGAAGTGGGTTCCATGTACTGCATACATCGATTCAGGGTGCCACTGTGTGTAGAAGCTATGGTTAGTGAAGTGAACATCTATCTTTTCCCGCAAGTAGTGTGCACCAAAAGCTGAAATTCAAAGATGTTTGTATGCGGCAACCACAAAATAAGAAGGCATCCAGTGGATGATAGCTAATTTTAGTAGCAGTAAATTGTGCATGAAACCTACTAAGGGTTTAATGTGTGAATATGTTGCAAGTATGGATAAATTCAAGCAAGTTCATCACTAGCTCTCCAAGGGAGTAAATGATGATATCAATTGGGGAGAGCTAGAGATTCATGAAAATTTCAAAATTAAAGACATTACTGACTGGAATGGAGTATGTGTTCTTGAAAAATGGAAGGTTGATCATTATTAATGCTAAGCTTACTGCTGGACAAAAGAAGATCTTGATGAAGGTTGTGGAAAAATGGTCAGTAGCCTTTGCGTAGTCATATTTCGAGCTCACTAAAATAGATCCAAGAATATGCCACCACTAGATATATAGACCCCATCATTAAGCTAAAACGATAGCCACAGCAGCATTTGAATCCCAAATTAAAGCATATTATTAAAAAGGAGATTAAGCAACTCCTCAAGGCAAGATTTATCTACCCTGTTGTAGATAGTAAGTGGGTTAGTCCACTCGTGATCATGCCTAAGAAAGGAGGCAAATGGTACGTGTGCATAGACTTCTAGCTGCTTAATATGGCAACTTTCAAAGATCATTTTCCATTGCCTTTTGTCGACCAAGTGCTAGACACCATTTTTGGGCATAGCTATTACAGCTTTTTGGATGGTTATAGTGGCTATAATCAAATCCAGATCACACCAGAGGACCAAGCGAAGATGACTTTTACGAGTCCTTGGAGGACTTTTGCTTATCATCAAATGCCATTCAGTCTATGTAATGCCCCAGCTACATTCCAATAATTAGTCCTTAGCATTTTCCAACAACAAATTAGTAGTGGGATAGAAGTCTTCATGGATGACTTTTCTACCTACGGAGCTACGTTTGAGCAAGCCCTAGATCGTGTTGAGCTAGTGTTAAGGAGATGTGTTAAGATAAACTTCTAGCTAAATTGGCAAAAGAGCCATCTTATGGTCTAGGAAGGCCCAGTCTTGGGTCATCGTATCTGAAAAGCAGGAATCGAGTTGACCCTAAAAGGATAAGGGTCATCCAAGGAATAACTTGTTAACTAGAAATAGTTAAAGAAGTGCGGTCATTCCTTGGTCATACTAGCTACTATTGATGCTTCATGGAGAATTTTTCCAAAATCGCCAAGTCGTTAGTTGAATTAACAAAGAAAGATGCACCATTTGTCTAGACCCCTATGTGTGAAGCAACATTTCAATAACTAAAGCAGAAGCTTGTTGAAACCCCAATTCTACAAGTACCCTAGTCCAAGCTATTTCATGTGATGATTGATGCATCAAACTATGCTTTGGGGGTAGTGCTTACATAGTTGGATGATCAAAAATGTCCATATTACATTCACTGTGCAAGTCAAAGTATTGTAGGTGCACAGCTAAACTACACCACTACAGAAAAAGAGTTAATGGTGGTGGTGTTTTCCTTAGAAAAGTTTAGGCACTATGTGCTTGGTTATAAAGTGTTCATGCACACAGATTATAGCGCCATTTGATTTTTAATGAATAAACCATCAGTGAGCCCCTGTGTCATATGGTGGCTCATGATTTTGCAAGAGTTTGATCTCACAATGGTGGATCAAAAGGATGTGAAAAATGTGGTCATTGACCACTTGTCATGGTTAAGATGGGACGACAAGGAAAAAGAGAGCCCCTTATCTGATCAATTTCTTGATGAATATCTCCTTACAAGGGCTATTAATGCACAAATGCCCAATGAACCAAGATGGTATGACACCATTCTTACTTATCTACTTAAGCAAGAACTGCAGTAAGGGTTGGACACTCGGAAGAAACAAAAATTTCTTCAATAGGTCACACATTTCATGGAAATCAATGGGAACCTTTACAAAGTATGTCCCAACAACCTGGTACGCTAGTGTGTCCTTGACACAGATCAACTGTGCATTCTCTAGGACACTCACAAAGGCTCTTGTGGAGGCCATTATGCTAGGAGACACATAGTCATAAAAATCCTCATGGTAAGATATTACTAGCTAACAATCTTTAGAGATGCACACCAATTCATCTGCACTTGTGATCATTGTCAGAGGGATGGTCAAATAACAACTTGAATGGAGGGGCCACAATAATGGATTTAACCTCTCGAGCCATTCGATATTTGGGGCATTGACTTTATGGGTCCCATCACACTTTTGTCAAATGGAAAGGTGTATATAATAGTCATAGTTAACTATTGCATTATATGGGTAGAAGTAGTAGACATCACCAAATGTACATCCACTACTGCTGCTTGATTTATACAATAGAATATCATAAATAGGTTTGGTATGCCTCGTGCGTTAATTTTTGACAATGGAACTCATTCACAAGTGCCACTTTCCGAAAACTTATGCAGCGCAGGGTTGAGAACAAACTCACAATGCCTTATCACCCTCAGGCTAATGGTCAAACTAAAGTCACTAATTGAGAGATTACAAAAATTCTAATGTGTACTATTAGCAAATACCAAAGGGACTAGAGCACCAAATTAAATGATGTCCTTTGGCCCTATCACTCCACATGGAAGCTTCCCATAGGTTATTTTTCCTATGAGCTTGTGTACGGAAAACTACCAACACTGCCCATCCAATCTGAGCTCTATACACTCTCTACAGCCTATGACCTTGACATGGATCTAAGTCTAGCACAAAAGAAAAGATTAATGAACCTCAACTTGCTAGATGAAAATCAATTAATGTCCCTGTCATCCAATGAAATGCATAAGACATTCAACAAGAAATTACATGACCTCAAAATAAGTAAAGTCAAGTTTCAACCAAGAGACAAGGTTCTCTACTGGAATTCTGCACACGTACCTCAACGAACCAAATTTCAAACGTTGTGGGAAGGACCTTACATTATTGAAGAGACTTTTCCATCTGGGGCCATGATTATATATAAACCTGATAGCTCAAATAAGAAGCAATTAGTCAACATCCAACAATTGAAACCTTTCCATGAGCCCAAGCCAACCAACTCAACAGACACCTCGCCAAATGGACAACCACGCTCAATCTTTCAGATCTCCTCCTTCCAACTTAGTCATGGGGGAGATGGCCATTTAAACTAATACTTTACGTGGCTCCTCAGTCTTTTGACCTTTTTGTTTTACACATTTTTAATTTTACAACTTTTTTTTTCATATTCTTTGTTTTACCTCTTTTTGTTTTTCAAGTTATTGATCTTTTCTAAGTTTTTGATTTTACACCATCATTAGTATATTTAATATTTCTTGAATACTCCTTTACTTTCTTTTATATTTTCTTATGTTTGGTATAACTCTCTACTCTTTTTGCTAATAAGGTGCTAGGTACAATGGTAATGTGCTACTTGATGATGGTTTGTATCATTTATGATTTGATTATGGATGTCTAGTTTCTGACCTTGAATGTCATCACTGGCAACTAGGATATGGTTTTTTTTCATGTAATAGGTAGTGAGTCCACATCATCCACCCATCCACACACTCTATGATTTTCCTTGTTTTGGAAACATGCAGTCCCTTTAATACAACCTTAATAAATTTGTGACTTGTGTAGTTTCCAGAATTGGGAAGGAATCAAAGGTTTGGACAGGGTGTGGCTTCAAAGAGATGTGGTATTCTTCGTGCTTTTCTATTTTCCTATGTGTGGGGGTGTTCTTGTGAACTCCTCAACATTCTGTATCATTCCACAATAGGAAGTCGAATAAGTCCTTGCATGGTGTGGTCCTCATCAAAGAAAAAAAAAAGCAAAAGAAAACAAAACAAAAAAGAAAAGAAAAGAAAATATGAGGATTCAAAGCACACCCCTTGGACAAAATAAATGTAGAAATGCATGGGTCTTTGCATGGTGTAGTTCCCATTTAATATATATATATATATATATAGGAATTCAAAGCACACCCATTAGACCAAATAAAAGGGCTACAAGCACTAGTTATGGGACTTGTCTTATCTCCTATAACTAAGGTCCTTTCTCACTTCCTACTTTCTCTTCAATTTGGAATGGTGGTTATTTTCTGGGAGCATTCTTGTGTCTTAGGGGATGGGCTAGTCTTAGAATGTCGATGCAAAGTCATTGAAAGTGGTTGGGTTTGGTCTAGACTAAGGATGGATCCTACTGAGTCATTTAATCATGAACTCCACAAGGGACTTCATGTGACCATAATGGGGAACTCCATTCCATTCTCTCTCTCATCCATCTATGCTTTTCTTGCCTCACCTCACTGTCAGTTTCATGTTTTGATTCGATGTTCTAGTTTGATGTGTTGGGTTTCTCAGTCAGTTACTTATGGGTTTTTGTACTTAACCTTCCGTAACCATTAATCATCCATGGTGCTTATGGACTCCTTGGTTTGAAATTATGCAAGGGCATAAAAGGCCTGTGCCTGCTTTGGGGAGGACCCACTTGCATATCTTTTGGTTTGGTTAAGTTAAGTTCTTTAACCTTAGACATTTTTTACAATTGAATTCTTTTTATTTACCCCATCAATGCCATTCAATTGTGCACATATTCACAACTGTTTTTATATACCCTCTTTTTAGTATTCTTTGTGTTAAGCTTTTTTTGAATTTTATGGACCACTTCTCTTACTTAACTCATTTGTCAATCTTCCCACTAACATTATCAAGCAACCAATCTACCACAATCACAACTTATCTAGATAAAATCACTGACGAAACAAGGTATTCAACTGCTATGTGTTACACTTTATATACTAATCCTTGATTTTGTTGTGACTGCAGTGGGAAGCATGGACTGTAAGTAGGAATGACTTCACAAAGAAGGATGAAACAATATCACTCACAGGAGATTGTTCATGACTACTAGATCTCTTCTACCTCTCCCTCATTATTTTGTTGCCAAGAGGGGTTGGATGTCCATTAGATCTGAGGGTGTTCTTTCCTATTGTCATGAACACCTAGTTTTGTACACAATTGTAATGTTGTATGCTTGGGCACTTCTGTATTTGTCTGTTTCCTCTATGTCACTCTACATGTCAGTCAAACATTCTATACCTCCTAATATATTTTGTAAGAGATTTTTTTCTTCTTCTTCTATACCCGAGAATGAGTTTTCATTCAGTCATGGGGATATGATGAATCGTGTTTTTCATAAGCACCAATATCAGAGTGGCCGCGATATTGGGAACATAATATCGAGTACATGATATCGTGGCCCAAGATGCGATATCGCAGGATACTCCCAAGCTTATAAATATAGCCCTTGGGCACACGATTTGGGAGTAGTTTTTGAAGCCAAGTAGCAAAATTCTTGCAGTTTGTTCATTTGAGAGTTAGAATATTTTTAGAGTGCCCACGGTAGGAGGTCTAAGTGTAATCAAATCTTTATTCAAGCATTGATATACTTGAACACACCATTGTGTTGGCAATAAAGATGAGCTCTTTTGATTCATCCTTGCAGCACTTGAGACTTTCTTTCTTATGCATTGATATATTGTAATTTCATGTAACTTATGGTTAATGTTATTCATTTAGTAATTAATTTTTGATTAATTAAGCAACTAATTAAAATACACAAGCATGACCCCTTCGAACATATGTGTGACACTTGGTAGCTCAAAAATGGTTAGCATTTCACAAGTACGACACACTCGAATAAAGACACCGTACAATTACATTCACCACACTACGGGCAGACACGGGAAAAATTCTAACTCTGGAGTGATCAAACTGCCAGAGCTTCGCTACTCTAAAACTGGGATGGAAATGAGGGAGAGCCACCTCTTATTTATAGACATTGAGGCAGGACGCGATATCGCGTACGTGATATCACGTCAACTGAGATATCGCATACGTGATATCATGTACGCGATATCCCATCGGCTGAGATATCACATACGTGATATC
>MNCI01028452.1:1287016-1331493 GCA_015680685.1 Gnetum montanum | reverse complement strand
CTACCAGAGCTTCGCTACTCTAAAACTGGGATGGAAATGAGGGAGAGCCGCCTCTTATTTATAGACATTGAGGCAGGACACGATATCGCGTACATGATATCGCGTACGCAATATCCCATCGGCTGAGATATCACGTACGTGATATCACAGTCACCAGCACACGACTCATCAATCATGAACAAGGGAATCAACTAAATTACAAATCTAAATCTCCATAAATATATAATTAGCATAATATCAAAGGTCTAAACCATACATAATCCATAAATCCAAAACTTGAAAGAAGGAAGACATTGTCTATCACAAAGCCAAATTCAAATTTGGAAGCATAACATCATAAGCCACACTAAGAACAACTCAACAAACCACCCAAGATCTCCAATCTCCACCCAATCTGATCAACTTGTAATAAAAATGGGTTATTAGTATAAACTAAGTGAGAAACCTTAGCACCATCTCCATTCAAAGAATGGGCAGATTTCATGGGAGTTAGGTGGAGCATGGTTGACCTGCAAAACATGTTAGCTTAAGAACATCTAAATAAGCAACTAAACATCTAGCTATCAAACACAACCAATACCAAAATTTTTCAAGTATAATTATTATCACAAACAAACATGCGTATCAAAGTTATCATGTGTACTTTACCAATTTTCAACCAAAATTGATCTAAACCAAATATCAAATTACCATGTGCATGGATTTATTATTAGTTTCAAACTGAACATGAAGTATTATTAGGATTCACTTCATATGTTCCCAAAGTATACCAGTGCTAGATGCATCTAATAGGACTCAACTCTAACATTATGAAGGCATCAAACAAAAAGGATCAATGAGCCATGGAATCACCCTCCTGCATAGGATGAGGCCTACAACACTAATGTAGCTTAGTGGAGATCAATCATCAAACATCTAGAGGGAGGCCATCTCCCACCAATCATAAAAACTTGGTGGTAGCTCCAACATCCAATCATCCATCAAACATACAAACATGACAACTAAACTAATGGTAGAGGGTAGTAACATAAGCAAAAAATAATCCAACTCATCAAGGGAATCTAATAATCCAATGGATCCTCATAAAAGATATCAATCTAAAGAATGATATATCATAATTAATCCCAAACTAATCACATGGAACTTCAACATCAGCAAGGAATCCAACTAAACATCCAAAGAGATCTCACATATCCATCATAATGTCATAATGACATCAACTAATCTAGAAAGGGAAACAATACCAAAGCTTCTAAACAAACCATTTAAACTCAAACAACAAGAAGACCAAATCCTCCAATAATTGAGAATCATATGAGAATCAATGCTCAAACCATGCAATAACCACTTATCCAAGTAAGGTGTTCCAAAACTTAGAAACCCAATGGCAAGATTAACAAAATCATGATGTGAAAGCATGCATACAACAAGGACTTAAGAAGTCAACATGATAAGATAAAGATCCTAATATAACCATCAGAAAAGACCACAAATTAACCATGGTTTAGTCCAAGTAATGCTCATTCATGCAAGGAGAATATCCAATGCTTGAGAACCCAAACAAGAATATATTGAATTTAATGAAGGTGGAAGATTCGATAAGGTTTTAGGAAGATTTGGAGTTAAGAAAAGCAAGGATTTGACTAAATTGGCAAACTAGTCTTCACAAAAATCTAGTTTTTGGTAGAGCTACGCATGCAAAGAAGACATCTTTAGAAATAGAAGACATCTACGTGCAGCAGGAGACATCTACAATAAGGAACACATGTCTTTTCTTAGGCAAAGGCATCTTTGGAAAGATGTCTACAAGCAAGAGGTGATGTCTTTACTAGACAAGAAACATCTCTAACAAGGTAGAGATGTCTCTAGGTTAGGGGAGATGCCTCCATTAGGCAAGAGACATCTAGTACAAGGAAGATATGTCTTTTTAGATGGCTTGATTTGTGGGAGAGACATCTTTCCAAGACCAAAGATGTCTAGCCCAAGCAAGGAAAGGTTGAAATTCAATTTGGAATATACCAAATTGATGGGAAATGATAGGGAAATCATAGGTAAGGATCCAACAACCTAAGAATGAGAATTGGTGAAAAGCAAGAACAATCAATTGCAAAATTGGTGTAGAAAGCTCAAATTGACAAAAATATAAGCTAGGAAAACTCACAATGCAAGGAATCTCATCCACAAAATTGAGATAATAATGTCATTGATGGAATAAGGATTCCATTAAACTATCACAAAAATCAGAGGAATTGATTTATGCATTAACAATATCTTAAGATCGATAAAGGGGAAAAATAGATAAGACAAGATATAAAAAATGAATGAAATTCCCAAGGTTCCAAACTATCCACCAAATAAAACGAAACCACATTCTCTCTTCAAATCCAAGATAATACTAAATAATAATTACAACTATACTACTCATACTCTTGCACACGATAGGAGCTCAATGTATGACAAAACTTGATCCCACAACATTGTTGGTGATAATTACAAAACCCATACCCAAAATTGATTGAAACAATTGTACCATTAATCATAAATTGTATATCCACCAATCATTCAATCCAACAATTCATGATGATATTCATAAATCAAAGTTTTTGTAGGTATTGGAGGTGATGTGAATTTTGCACTACCATTCCTCAACCATTGATACCATGTTACTTGTAGTTCTAGATAATCTTGTATATGTTATATATAACAAAACTTCATTCTAGCCTCACATTTAATCTTTCAAGATTCCAAACAACTTATCTAAGGTATCTATGACATTACAAGCTTTAAATTTTGGCATTTTGGTAGTTTTTCCCTAGGACCAAAATTTTTCTAAGTATGATACTAATGTTAGAGTTAGTAGTGACAACATGATCTCCAACCCCTGCAAGGCTTATCCCATCTATAGTTTGACTTGAATCTTGACTTCCCAAGCTCGTTGATGATTAGTCAGCATCATTTTTGATGCTCTAAATGATAATTTTAATAGGTTTAATGATAGTCATGAAAGTTGAGACTTGTAATTTTTCTATCTTCTATAGGTGATCCTAATATTGACATTAGTGTTAGTGTCAACGTCACCATGATGATATCTTCATCCTTCAATGACATCAAGATTAACATTCAACAACATTTCCTTGGTCTATAGGCTTTCTAGGGTCTTGAGAATATTATCATGGCTCATTTACTCTTTAGTTTTGGTTTTTCAAATGCTCAATATGCCAACTTGTAAAAACATAGACAATTTTGTTAAGTGCCTAGTTGACATTGATGTTGATGCTACCATCAATGTTAGTATCAGTACTTATGGAACCCATATCCTATAACCATTAACCATTATATTTCATATTTGATATCATCTCCTAGCTTCTTAGACTTCTCAACATTGAGAAAACATGATTTGACATTAGTTTGAACATTAAATGGGATCTTAGAGCCTTGAACTTATAGTTTGACAAAAACTAGAAATTTTTCTAAGTTCCTAGCTCACATTGATGTTGATGTTAAGCACCTTGAAAACTTGCACATGGACATCCTTAAGCTTGAAGCATTGTAGTTGATATCATCTTTCAATGTCATAGGCTCCTTGGTGTTATCTTGATACAATTCAATATCAATCTGGGCATTAAACAAAGTCATGAAGGCTTAGAGTCCTAGCTTGCCAAAACTGATAAAATTTTGACTAAGCACTAGTAATGATGTTAGTATCAACCTTAGTACCATCCATTTGTGCTTATGGTCTTACCAAGTATAAAGGTTAAACTTATCAATTTTAAGCTCTAAATGAGCTCCAAGTAAATCTTACTTAACTTAGGAATCAAATTTGAAACTCTAACCCTATAAATATAGGACCAAAGCACATATTTCAAGGTAGGTTTCATGAGATCTAGAGCACCTTTTGAGGTTTTGAAAGATTAAAAGTATGTGTAGTAGCTGGCCTAGCATATCCCACATGCTTCATAGTCATCATAGCACCTTGAAGCTCTAATACTAATATTAATATAGCATTCCAATCAATCAAGCAACATCCACATCGGCATTCTAGGCTTATAATTTTTTAGCATCAACATCAGTCTCTAGTGTTAGAAATTTTTCAGCTCTAGTGTTAGTGACAAAATACTTAGTTAAAACAATCCTATTTTGGCCCCAATTTGATTCTAGACAGTGCATGAGACTTCCCCATCCATATCCTCAACCTCTAGAGGTTTACTTGCACTATAAAAACCCACATTTTTTTACAAATTGGGTTTTTATTATCAATTTCATCTCACTTATGTTTTTATTGCAACATTTGTAGTTTGGCCCTTGTTAGGAGGTGAACATTTATTCTCAATAATAAAGCATTTTATTCTTTGAGAAGGAAATTTAAACCCTTCCCACTATATCATAGCTCTTATATTCTAATGATTTATGGTATTTTATTCATGTTTCATACTTAAATTTCACTTCATTACTCAAAATTTGTTTCATACTTAGTTTATTTTTCAATAAGTAATACATAGTTAATTTTTAATATTTTAATAAAACATTTTTATCATTTTCCTACCATTCTTGTTTTGTGTACACTAGGATAAGTTCACATTCAGTTGGATATTTGTATTCTATTGTGTCATAATCATTGAGTTAGCAAATATTACATTACGTTAAAGATAATTTATGTCCTCAGATTAAGTTTGGCAAACACTTAATTCATGGAGGTGTTCCTTGTAAGATTAAGAAAGAATAATTTTGCAGGAACATCATAAAAATGTACAACACATATAACTTATGTGGAACTAGTTCCCATTTATGATTTATTTTACAACAAAATAACATGTTTACATGTAATGGATACATACTTTTAAGATCTTCATTCTAATATGATTTGATGTTAAGGCCTTTTTTGAGAACTTAATCCATTTTATTATCATATTTAGCTTAACCTTGTTTAACTTGATGTTTTCAATGTTTTATTTTCCTTTAAAGAAAACCCTAAAAGTATTCTAGACTAGGTAGATCAAAAGTAAGAAAAATTAGTTTATTATTCATTTTCATCATGAGCAGAACTTTTTCATAGTATAGCTTTTGATCATTCTTAAATAACCCACCACATTGAAGTTGGAATGTCTCAATTCTAAAACATTTAGCAAGCATTATTGGTTAATTTTTAAAATATATTTTATCCTTTCACTGCTTAATAACCACTCTTGGCATTGACCCACATCTGTTGTTAACATCTTGAAATCTTCATCATCCCCTAGTAGTTTGAGATATTTTGCATCTTCCAATTGAATTACATCTATTACCTAAAGTATAAGCATCAAGGTTAGCTTACAATATTTATATTTAATTATTGAAATCATAAAATATGTTTTCTTTATTCCTACCTTTAGGCCTTAATATAATGTGTGATCCTTTCATCCGTTTAGCCTTTTCACCATTTATTAAATTCTTTAGTTGATTAATCCATTCCTTCTGCTCAAAACTAGATTAATACTTATTTTATCTTAGTGGTACAAAATTAGTATTGAACTTGCTCATGAAATGGGACCTCTAGTTATGCATATCTACTAGGCCTCCCAAAAGGCTAATTAGTCCCTTCATATATGTAACTCCTTGTCCATTAGATAGATCTTGGTCAGTCATATATAAGATAAGATGTTCAAATGCCAAATTAAAAAAATGCAAATATGTTAAACTCAAATTTCCATAAATATTTGTGTCTTGGATGGATTTGACAATGCCCTCAAGGGTCGCATTTTGAGAAATAAATTTCCATTTGTGTTGACTCTACAATCATCATGTCTTGACCATAATTTATCTAGCAACTTTCTCTGCATATAGAAACTTTTGAGTCAAAATGTAACACACTGACCATAGATACTCCTTTTTCCATGATATGCGATGAATCATGTTTTTGCATGCTCTGATATTAAGTACACTTGATATTGGAGCCTTGACATTGGGTATCCAATGTTAGAGCCCAGGACATGATGTCAAATATTCGATATCACAAGGTATACTCTAACCTATAAATATAGTGCTTGGGCTCATGATTTTTAGATCAATTTTTGTCATAGTTAGTGAAGCTCTTACAGTTTATTTTCTCTAGAGTTAGAATATTTTTTGAGTACCCGTAGTAGGAGTCTAAGTGTGTACAGATCTTTATTCGAACACTGGTGTACTTGAGTGCAGTAATGCGATGAGAACAAAAACAAACCCTTTTGATAATCCTTGCAGCACTGAGAATAGATTAATATTTCCTTTAATGCACTTTACTTTCATGCACTTTACTTTAATGCATTTAAATTAAGAAATTAATTTCCAGTTGTTAATGAACACAAGCATGACCACTTCAAGCATACATATAGTGCTTGGTAACCCAGCAACGCTTAACATTTGGTAGCCTAGCAGTGTTATATGTGTTCAGGATGTGTCTAGGAAAGTGGAATAGGTACTTATGTTAGGTTAGCTAGGTAGTGAATGAATTAGATCTTAAATTACTCTACCTTTCATTCTTGTTGTAGGTGATTAAACTTATAAAACATAAAATGAGAAAAATCATGTACCTCAATTACACTTAGACCATACCCTTAAGCTTCACAAGTGTAGTTGGGAAGACAACAAATGTTCTCAATGCCCATTTCATTTCCTAGAAGAACTAGTGCACTGGAGAACTATAGGTCCAAGGAATTCGACTGGATCACGTGTGAATGCCTCAATGATTCATATGGTTGGGCATAGGGGTACGTTGCTGCTCATCATTGGTTCCATTGCTGGGGACCTTTTGGTTGTTTTGTGCACTATCTAGGATTTAGTGGAAATCATTCAAAATCATTGGAACGAACCTTAGAGTCATATCATATTTTACAATTACTACAACAAAATTTAAAAGCACACCATGTTTTTATCATCTAATTGAAAATGTCTTCTTCTCACAAGAGTGCTACAGGAGTGCTTCTTTGCCCAAGCCTGATGGAGCTCATTAGTCTGTGCCTCAACAATATCGAGTGGTATATGCTCATTCTGATGAGTATGTACCTAATTTCACCTTCATCTTGCATCAGGATGAATAGCTGTAGTGACATGACATGAATGGCAACGTTGTGTTGTCACTCAATCAATTTGTTCCTGCAATGCTCCAACAAATGCTTATACAATGGGGTCTCGAGGAACTTCATGCTAAGTATGTTGTGCCAAATAGTGACGCCAGGGATTATCGTTCCACTAAGGCACAACATCTATAGGATTGACAACTAGAACAACATCTTGACTTTGCAAAGGAAAAAGGATTTACTGATTCCCCATTCCTACTATACCAAAAAGATGGTGGGAAACCCTTCTCTAGGGGTTTCCCATTCACTGACATCCCTCTCTTTGACTTTGATGAAGGAGGTCAAATTCAAAACCTGTGGTCAACAATTCACAATCTTGATTATGGTAAGAATGGATCTAATAGCAAAGAATGATCCAATGAGGCAAGCCAAGATAGGAATGCAGACAAGAAATAAGAACGTGATTGTGGCTGTGATCATCAAAGAGGTGGTAGTAGGCGCCATGATGATGCTAGTTCTCCTTCCTCTTCATCTTTGTCATCATCTACTACTTCTTCTAGCTCTGATCGTGACTGCAGAAGGTGAGACCATGATGGAGGTGACCAAAATGATCAATGGGACCAAAATGATAAAAGGGACCATCGAGCAAGGCAAGATCAAGGGTGTAGACATTCAAGAGAGGCACATAACCATGAACAAAGGGGTAGCAGAGGGCATTGTAGGCACCATAATCATGGTCTCGATGAGCCTTTGCTTACTACCCAAAGTATGCTTAATATTGTAGAGGCAATACAAATTCCAATAAGGCATGTGAAAGATGGTCAAATCAAAAGGCTAGATATGAACAATATTCCTTGGTTCAAAGGAGGATATAACTATGATCCATAGAACCATATCTAAGCTTTTCAAGATGCATGTGCCTTGCAGAACATAGAGAATGAGTGGAAAAAATTTAAGTCATTCCCAAGGACACTCATCAAAGAAGCAAAGAACTAGTATCAGTCCTTAAAGCTATAATCTATCAAATGATGGAGTACCATGCTTGAATTGTTTAATGATAAATATCAAACATACTCTAGAGTGTCCAACTTGAGAAGGCAAATCCAAGGATGGAAACAAGGAACACATGAACCCTTGGATGTTGCCATTGACTGACACTATTCCTTAATGCACAAATGTCCTAGCCATGATTATTCTCAACTAGATTAAATTCACCACATTATAGATGGGCTTCGATCAAAAACAAGAAGAACCCTTAGTGTCTATGCCCAATGGTGACTATCAGAATTAAGTGCCCATCAAATACAAAGAATAATTAAGCAAGTAGCTAAAGAGGAGGGTGAATTAAGAAAAAGAGAAAGTGTAGAAGAATATAACCATAATCCTTCCATTCACAAGAGGGAGGTTCGATTTTGTGATAGTGAGGAAGAATTTGCACATGATGAGGTGGTGAATAGGAAAACCTTACCACTCCAAAAATTTCAATTTGAAATTATGACCAAGGCTGATTAGTTATGGGACTCCATGGATAGAAAATTTCAAGCTGTCCTAAAAATTGTTGAAGAGTCCAAAGAACAAGGTAGTGATCATGAGTGTAAGAGGTGCAAGAAAGTTGAATGTGCCTATCAAAAAGGTAAGGGCAAGATTGCTACAATAGAAGAAGTTGCAAAAAGTGAATTAGATGATGATAGTGGGTGTGACATCTACCAGTATGAACATCCTAAGGGATGTTGCCTCATAGTGTCACATTTACAAGAGTCTTGGGTGCATGCTTCAAATCCATGACTAACATAAAGGCAAACATCCCGAAGATTACCTTATCATCAAGGTAATTCTAGGTAGTTCTATCAGCAATAGCAATATTATCCAAGTGGAATCCCATTGCAACTATATGAGTAGTATCAATAGTGGTAGTAACCACAATCATGGGCACTGGCACCACCAAGGCAGCAATACCATTACAGACAACCTGATCCATATGGGTACTATGTTTAGCAACCCTTGTCTTCACGTGACTCCTTTAGTCATGTTTCTACTTTTCAATCTCACTACCATCCTTCTGATTATTATCAAACTCATTCTCCACATGAAATAAGGGATGCCACCTTTTATCCNCCTTCTGATTATTATCAAACTCATTCTCCACATGAAATAAGGGATGCCACCTTTTATCTGTATCCCCCTTCCATCCCTACACATGTTCCTCCTCTAGCTACATAGCTACCACCTGCTCAACCTATGCAAGGTCATCTACTAGCTCAACCACAACAATGCAATGCTACTAGGGCCATTAATCTACAACCAATTCATCAATCGAGTGGGTCGAATACTTGATCAAAGAAAAGACCTTTCTTTCAACCCCATAGTCCACCTAAGCCCTCAAATACACCTGCAATTGACAACCCTGTCCCTTCATCTTCCTCTGTATCAAATTCTTTTGAGTTCCCTTCAAACCAAACACCACCTAGGATCCATACTGTGATGCTTACTCACATTGTATTTGATTGGATCCATGCTCGACACCTTCCCAGGAAATTAGCCGATCCTGGAAGTCATCTCATTTATTTGCAAATTGCTGGGAATAAACCATGTAAAGCCCTTCTCAACTCATGTTATAATGTCAATTTAATTTCTCATGAGATGTACACTACATGGAACTTGCCTCCTCTCAAGAAGAGTAATATTATATTAGAATTAGCAGATCAGTCCATCACTGTTCCATTGGGACTGGTGGAATACATTGTGACCAATGTCTATAGGTGGGGTTATATTGTTGATTTCCCAGTGATCAAGGTGGAGAACTACAAAGGGGATTTCCCAATTATCATGAGAAGGGCATGGCTTAGCACTATTGATGCAAGAATGGGTATAAGAGATCTTTCCTTGGAAATATCTAAAGAAAATGCATTTAGAAAGATTGAGAAGAAGCAAGTTCCATGCATCGCATACCTCTAATGATGCAAATGATGATACTTATTAGGGAGAGTTGGAGATTCCTAAAAATTTCAAGAGCCCCTTAAATTGATAATGCTACCAATTGGCATGGAATATGTGTTCTTAAAAAATGGGAAGCTGATCATACTCAATGCAAATCTTTCTCCAAAGTAGAAAAAGATGTTGTTGAATGTGGTTGAAAAATGGTCAACAACTTTTACTTGGTCATCTCTAGAACTCATAGAGATTGATCCTAGGATATGCCAACATTGTATCTACACTTATCTAACCATGAAGCCAAAGAGATAGACATAGAGGTGATTCAATCCCAAATTGAAGCAAGTTGTCAAAGAAGAAATCAAACAACTCCTCAAGGCAGGGTTCATTTATCCCATAGCAAATAGTGAGTGGGTTAGTCCACTCATGATTGTGCCAAAGAAAGGAGGAAAGTGGCAGGTCTGCATTAATTTTTGACTACTGAATATGGCAACATTCAAATACCATTTTGCATTGTCATTTGTTGATTAGGTGTTAGACACAATACCTGGGCATTGCTACTATAGTTTTCTAGATGGTTATAGCGGTTATAACCAAATTCAAATTGCACCAAAGGACTAGGTGAAGACAACATTCACGAGTCCTTGGGGAACTTTTGCATATTGCAAGATGTCATTTGGTCTATGTAATGCTCCTGTTACATTCCAATGCTTAGTTTTGAACATTTTTCAATATCAAATTGGAAGTGGTGTGGAAGTTTTCATGGATGACCTCTCCACTTATGGAGCTACATTTGAGCAAGCCCTTGAATGCCTTGAGCAAGTGCTAAAATGATGTGTTGAAACCAATTTGCAGCTCAATTGGAAAAAAAAGTCATTTAATGGTCTAGGAAGGCATTGTATTGGGGCAAAAAATATCACAAGCAGAAATTGAGGTAGATCCTAAGAAAATAAGGATCATCCAAGGAATAACCCACCAGCTAGAAACTGTTAAAGATTTTCAATCATTCCTTGGACATACTAGCTACTATCGATGATTTGTAGACAATTTCTCTAAGATCACAAGGTTGTTGGTGGAGCTAACAAAGAAAGATGCTCTATTTGTCTAGATCGTGGAATGTGAAAAATCATTCCAATAGTTAAAAGAGAAACTTGTAGAAACTCCAATCCTACAAGCACCTAACTAGTTTAGACCATTTTATGTCATGATGGATGCATCAAATTATGCCTTGGGAGCCACGCTTACATAGATGGATCACAAGAAACATCCATACTACATCCATTGTGCCAACCGAAGCATTGTGGATGCACAACTAAACTACACCACTCCAAAAAAAGAATTGATGGTAGTGGTGTTTGCTCTAGAGAAGTTTAGACATTATGTGCTTAGATGCAAGGTGTTTATGCACACAGACCCTAGTGCCATCTACTTCCTAATGAACAAGCCAATGATGAGCCCCCATGTCATACGATGGTTGGTGATCTTACAAGAATTCAATCTTATGATGGTAGATTGAAAGGGCACTAAGAATGTGGTTGTTGATCACTTGTCTCTGTTGTGATGGGATGACAAAGAGGAAGAAAATACACTATCTGATATGTTTCCTAATGAACTCCTCTTTGCTAGGGCTATAACTAAACAATTGCTTAATGAGCCTAAATGGTATGATGGCATTCTCACCTATCTTTTTACCCAAGAGGTGCCACAAGGGTTGGACCACCAAAAGAAATAGCAGTCTCTTCACAAGGTAAAACACTTCATGGAGATCAATGGACACCTCTACAAGGTGTGCACCAATGGCCTGGTTCGTTGGTATGTCCCTTATGCTAATCAACTATCCATTCTCCAAGATGCTTATGAAAGTCCTATGAAGGACACTATGCTGGGAGACACACAACCATTAAAATCCTGATGGTAGGGTACTATTGGCCAACAATCTTCAGGGATGCTCATCATTACATCTGCTCTTGTGAATGATGCCAACGAGATGATGGAATGACTACTCGAATGGAGGGATCTCAATAATGGATTCAACCACTAGAGCCCTTCGACATTTGGTGCATTGATTTCATGGTTCCCATCATGTTCATGTCAAATGAAAAGGTGTACATCATAGTCGTTGTTAACTATTGTATGAAATGGGTAGAAGAAGCAGCCATCATCAACTATACATCTTCTATTGCTACTTGATTTGTACAAAAAAATGTTGTAAATAGGTTTGGTGTGCCACATGCATTAATTTCTAATAATGGAACTCACTTTATAGGCACTACTTTTCAGAAGCTTATGCAATGCCTAGGAGTTGAACATAAACTCACAACACCCTACCACCCCCAAGCCAATGGTCAAGCTGAGGTTACCAATAGAGAAATCATAATGATTCTAACAAGAACTATTAGCAAATATAGGAAAGACAAGAGCACAAAACTCAACAATGCCCTTTGGGCCTACCGCTCAACATGAAAACTTCCTATAGGCTATTCTCCCTATGAGCTTGTGTACGAAAAATTACCAAAACTTCCTATTCAAAGCTTTGTACACTTTCAATAGCCTATGACCTTGACCTTGACTTGAGTCTAGCATAAAAAGAAAGACTAATGAATCTCAACCTGCTAGACAAAAATCGATTGGTGGCCCTATCATCTAACGAATTGCACAAGGCCTACAACAAAAAGTGTCATGATCTTAAAATCAGAAAAGTCAAATTTCAATCAAGAGATAAGGTTCTCTATTGGAACCCCACACACATACCTCAATAAAATAAATTCCAAATGTTGTGGAAATGACCTTACATCATTTACAAAATTTTTCCTTTTAGGTCCATGATGATCTACAAACTTGAGAGCCCAGATAAGAAATAGCTGATTAACATTCAACAAATCAAACCTTTCCACAAGCATAAGCTAGTTAATAGATGGACAACCATGCTCCATATTTCAAATCTCCTCCTTTCAACTTAGTTATCGAGGAGATGCCTATCCATGCTAACCATATAAGTGACTCCTCAGTTTTTCACCCTTTTTGTTTTACAACTTTTTATTTTGCACATTCTTTATTTTACATCTTCTTGTTTTCATGGTATTAATCTTTTCTAATTTTTGTTTACACCATCATTAGTACATTTTCTATTTCTTGAATATTTTACACTTTCTTTTATCTTTTCTTTTATTTTAATGTGATTTTCTAAATTTTTGTTAATAAGTGCCAAGCACAGTGGTAATGTGTTACTTGATGGTGGCATGTACTATTTTGTTATTTGATTGTTGGTGTCTAGATTCTAGCTATGAATTTCATTAAAAATGATTATGACATGGTTTCTTTTTCATGCAATAGGTAATGAGTGCACAACATCCACCCATCCACAAACTCTATGGTTTTCCTTGTTCTAGAAATGTGCAATCCCTTTTTCATTAATAAAACATTAATAAATTTGTGACTTTAATAGTTTCCATAATTGGAAAGGATTCAAAGGTTTGAACAAGGTGTGAATTCAAAGGTATTTGGTATTCTTTGTGCCTTTCTGTTTGCTTGGGTGCATGTGTGTTTTCATGGATTTTTTACCATTCCATGTCAACTAATAATAGGAAGTTGAATATGTCTTTGCATGGTATGGTTCTCATTAAAAAAAATCAATGGGAATTCAAAGAACACCTCTTAGACAACATAAATGCATACATCTTTGCATGGTGTGGTTCCCATTTCAAAAAAAAATAAAAAAACTGATGGGAATTCAAAGCACACCCCTTAGACAAAATAAACAGGCTACAAGCATTGGTTATGGAACTAGAAAGACATGTTACCCATGCCTAAAGATCCCCTCTAACTAAGGCCCTTCCTACTTCTTACTTCTCTTTTCTTCTTTAATAAGGAATGGTGGTTGTTTTGTGGATGCACTCTTGTGTTTCAAGGGGATAGACTGGTCTTAGAATGGCGATGCGAAGTCACTAAATGTGGTTGGTTTTAGTTTAGACTAATGATGGATCTTATCAAGTCCTTTAATCATAAAATTCACAAGGGACTTCATGTGACCTTAATCAAGAACTCCACTCCACTCTATCACCTCCATCTATGCTTTCCATGTCTCACCTTATTGCCAGTTTCATGTTCTTCTTTGATGTCTTGGTTTGATGTGTTGAAATTCTTAGGTAGTTTCTTCTAGGTTTTTGTACATAACCTTCCATAACCATTAATCATCCACAAAGCCCATGGACTCTTTGGTTTGAAGTTATGCAAGGGCATAAAAGACCTATGCCTGCTTTGGGGAGGACTCACTTGCATCTCTTTTGGTTGGGCCAGTTAAGTTCTTTACCCTTAGATACTCTTACAATCAAATCCTTTTGTTTACCTCATCAATGACATCCAATTGTGCACATCTTCATGACATTTTCAGTGAACTTTCCTTTTTATTGTTGTGAATTCTTGCACCCTCTTAAAATATTTTCTTGTGTAGAACTTTTTTAAATTTAATGGAACACTTATCTATTTTACCCTATTTGTCAGCCTTCCCGCTAATACTCCTAAAGGAATCAATCTATCACTATCACAACCTAGCCAAGTCTAACCACCGATGAGACAAGGTATTTAATAGCTATGTGTTATACACTACATAATAATTAATGATTCTATTGTCATTGCAGTGGGAAGCATGGACTAGAAGTGGGACTATCTTCACCAAGGATGATGTGGCAGTACCACATGATGAGGACTTTTCATGATCATTAGCTCTTCTCTCTCACTCTTTAGCCACCAAGAGGGTTGGATGTCAATTTATATCTAGGGTGTTCCATTCTCTTTCATGAACTCCATACACTTGGGTACTCAGAGTCTATTTATTCCATCTAAGTTAGTTTGTATGTCAGTTAAAAATCCCATACCTTCTCAATATTTTGTAAGGAACTTGTTTCTCCTCTTCTTTACTTGAGGACAAGTTTTGGTTCAATCGTAGGGGTATGATGAATCATGTTTTTTCTTGCTTCGACATTATGTACCTAATATCTGAACCTCGACATCAGGTATCCAATGTCAACACCCAAGATGCAGTGTCAGATATCTCATATCACAGGGTATACGCTAGCCTATAAATATAGCACTTGGTCTCATGATTTTCAAATCTATTTTTGTCATAGTTAGCGAAGCTCTTGTAGTTTGTTTTCTTCAAAGTTAGAGGAGTCTAAGTGTGTACAAATCTTTGTTTGAACACTGGTGTACCTAAGTGTAGCAGTGTGATGGGAATAAAAACAAACCCTTTTGATAATCCTTGCAACACCGTGAATAGATTATTGTTTCCTTTAATGCACTTTACTTTAATGCATTTAAATTAAGTAGTTAATTTCTAGTTGTTAATGAACACAAGCATGATCAATTCTAGCATACATATAGTGCTTGGTAACCCAGTAACACTTAACGTTTGGTAGCGTAGCAATGCTATATGTGTTCATGATGTGTATAGGAAAGTGGGACGGGTACTCATGTTAGGCTAGGTAGGTAGTGAATGAATCAAATCTTAAATTACTCTACCTTTCATTCTTGTTGTAGGAAATTAAACTTATAAAACATAAAATGAGAAAAATCATGTACCTCAATTACACTTAAACCATACCCTTAAGCTTCACAAGTGTAGTTGGGAAGACAACAAATGTTCTCAACACCTATTTCACTTCTTAGAAGAACTAGTGCACTAGAGAACTATAGGTCCACAGAATTCGACCAGATCACATGTGAACATCTTAGTGATTTGTATGGTTGGGTGTAGGGGTACCTCACCACTCATCAATATGTTTATAATTTGAACACTTGATGTCTTATTGTTAAGTCTATGTCTTATGTTTAATACCCTTTTTTACTAATTAATTATGATTATGATATGGTTTGATTGAGCTATGTATCCTATAGTTACCTTACTAGATGCTTTTGATATTTTAAGTATTCTATTTTATTTTATTTTGATATTTTATTTTTGTTAATTATGTATTGGTGCACTAACCCTAATGAGTCATGTTTTGACTAGCTTTGATATCAAGTACCCAATATCGGAGCCTCAATATCGGATATGCAATATCAGGTCCCAAGAAGTGATGTCGGATATCTGATATTGCAAGATGTATGCCAGCCTATAAATATAGTGCTTGGGCACATGGTTTGGGTATTATTTTTTATCATAGCATAGCAAAGCTCTTGCAGTTTCTTTGAATATTTTCCAAAGTGCCCATAGCAGGAGTCATTTTATTTGAGCACTATTGTACTTGAGCACGATAGTCTGTGCAAAAATAAAGACAAGCTTTCTGATCAACCCTTGTAGCACCTTAGCTAGCTTAAATATTTTATTCATGCATTTAATGTTTTATGCAATTTCCTTTAATGCTTTCAAGTAGTTAAGCTAAGTAAGCTAGTTCAATTTAAATAGAAGCTAATTAAGCACATAAGTACAACCGCTTCAAGCATGCATATGAATCTTGGTAATCCCAACAACACTTAACATTTGATAACCCAACATTATTATACATGTTCAAGATGTGCACAAAAAGTGGGATTAGATACTTATGTTAGGATATTTAGTATATGTTAGGATAGTTAGTCATTGATCAACAATTAGATTAATTAAAGTGGTTCATAAATTAAGTTTTAACTCATTCTTAATTATAGAAAAATAAAATATAAAATAATAAAAATCATGTGCCTCAATTATCTTGAACCATACAATTAAGCTCCACAAGTATAGTTGAGAAGACAATGATTGTCATGATTAGATTTCACGTCTTGGAACCAATGTACTTAAGAACTTAAGGTTTGCAGAATTTGACTAGATCACATGTGAATGCTTTTGATTCATATGGTTTGGTGTAGGGGTACCTTGCTGCTCATCAAATACCTTTGTTGGAGTTTTGAGTAAGAAGGCACTAGGTACTAGATGGATCATTGGCATATGGGATACTCATTAAGCTTTTGGTATGCTTAGTTGCTATGTATTTGGTTTTCTTTACGATTTCATAAATAAATAAATAATTAAGTAGTGACAACATTGAAATATTTTTGTTTAGTATTTTTTATTTTTTTATTTTTTCTCTTTAGGAGTTACACATGGCAGTACTTTAGTTATGTTTGGAACTTAGACCCTTGGTTAGATGAGAGATAGGCATAGTTATTAGATATCCTATAGGAGGGTACTCTATTAGGCCAATGTTGGATTTGATCTCATGTTAGAATATTATTTTTATTAATTTCAAAAATTCTAGATTAATTGAATTTTTATTTTTATTTTATTTTTACCAAATAGAATTGATGAGTGACAAAGTACCCCTACACTCAACCATACGAATACGAGTGTTTCACGCGTGATCTGGTCAAACTCCAATGACCAAGTGCTTACGCACCCTAATGGAACACTTAAGGTTAATCAATCGCTATCTTCCCAAACTTACTTGTATTGTCACAGTTGTATGGTTAAGTAAGCTTGAGGTATATGATTTTTATAACTTTTATCATTTTAATGTCTTATGCTAATAGGGTAAGGTGAAGAGAACTAAGTGACTAACTTTCATTAACTATTCACTAACTAAGTTCTAGTTGTTCCTAACACTAGTATCCATTCCCACTTGCCGCACACATCCTGAACTAGTGCAACGCTACTAGGATTACCAAACGCTAATCGTTACTGGGTTACCAAGTGTTACACACATTTTTGAAGTGGTCGTACTGAGTGTACTTAACTAGGAGAGTCAAGGGTTGAGAGAGAGATTAATTAACTAAGAAAGCATTTAAACATTCAACAATAATTAATTACTATTTAGCTTAGTCCGTATGCTGCAAGGTTTATCATAAAGTTCATCTTTATTATCGTACAAAAATGTGTGCTCAGGTACAATTTCCTCGAATAAAGATCCATTCACTTTAAGACTCTTACTACGAGCACATGGAAATTATTCTAACTCTGGAATGGTAAAACTGCAAGAGTTTAGCTAAGGGTCTAAGTCTAACTGCCTAGAACAAGGAAAGCTGCCTCTTATTTATAGAAAATGAGATGGGACGTGATATTGCGGCTCATCATACCCCCATGACTGAATGAAAACTCATCCTTGAGTTCCTTACAAAATATTGGGAAAGTATGGGATTATTGACTTGAATGACATGAATGGTGAATGGGGTGACACGTGAACGGATCATCATTACAATACATGGCAATATTAGTGTTCATGACCACAAGAGTGAACACTATACACATTTGACATCCAGCTTTATTTGGCAGCTGAGATAGAAGAGAGAGAAAAGAAAAGAAATTATGCCTTCCGTTGTTCATCCATAACCGTGCCATCAATCTTGTTCCTTGCATGACTGTTCTGGCACCAGTCCATCCTAAGTATTTCCTCCAGCTCCAGTCCATTGTTGTATGATTTCCATCTACACACAAAACACAGTCTTATATTAGCAAGGATAATTAAATCACAATGCAATTGATACCTTACCTTGTGGTATGGTCCATTGGCTGAGTTGTGATATGGCTAATATGGAGTCTAGAGATATAACACTGGTGACTACCCAAGGTGTAGGGGTTAGGAGACAATTCAAAAAATTAGACCAAGACCCCCATGACTAAGAGTGATCCTCCAGTAGCGATAGAATGGAAAAATATGAGGAAGGAGAAAGATGGAGAAAAAGAAACAACGACAATGCCGATAAAATGGATGTCATAGGTGGAAATGAACAAAATAAATGTTGATTGTAGAAATGTTTAAGGGAAAGGAGTTAACTGATGCACCAAATAGGAATGCCAGTGGGTCCTCCCCAAAGCAATCTCATTTTATTTGACTTGCTAGAAATTCTTCTAACCTCATCTCTTGTTCATGCAATTTCCTTTTTATCTTAATCAATTTTTTACAATTTTTTAAAACCAGCAAGTAATGTTTCATACCTCTCATCTACATCTTCATTAGGTTTATCTTCAAGGATTGTTTTCTTACCACCGGTGTAAGTGGTGAGGCACCACATTTCCACTCGCATTGGTTCATATATATACATGAAGTGATGTGATAATATTTCCAAATTAGGTTTTGACTAATCCCTTGATTTTAGGGCTTCTACCTCATCATCTCTCATATACATCATATTACTTATGGGATTTCTCTCATACATACCTTGAATAGGTACATGTTAATATTATCATCCTCTTGCTTTGTTATATTCCATATATTTAATGTTGGCATTATCCTCACAATTACCCCTTTAATGATAACATAATACTTGTTTTTAAATACATCCCCTTGATGCATGCACTATTCTATTTCATGTCATTCATTTACATAAGGATTATGCAACTATATTTACCAACTTGGTCTTGAAGCAACTTAGCTTCTATGTTCTCTTCTAAATGAAGTATTGGTGAAGATCTCCTTGAGTATTGATGGCATCACCATGATAGCTCTCCCCTTGATCTTTTTGCATGGTGTTAAAGATTTGATTTGTCTTCTGATTACTCCTCATCTATGTTTGTCGGCAAGAGGAGTATGACCTTGTTGTGCATAAGCTCTATTGCATAATTTTTAAAGTCGGTCTTCTCAATGATGCATCTTCTTGAGAATTGATCTTACCATATAAATTGAAGTTGCATTCAAGTATAGTGTGCCTTGCCATATGTTAGGTCACACTTATTGTAGTCTTGAGGTCATATCTTCAACTTTCTTTGGTTATCACCTAGGCCTTTTTTCTTCCATCTTGTTCTTCTTTTATAAAAAATACAATATGCCTCATAATGTTTAAGGATAAAAGAAATACAACTTATGATCAGGGGTTAGGTGCCTTTTCTAACTCCTGGTCATCTAAATACAAATATAGGATGGTTAATCCTATGGTTCATTACCCATTTAGGTAGATGGGATGATAAAAATGGTGTGAGAATATAAAAACCTTGACATTGATTTGGATTTTTTTCCCCTTTGATGGGAAGTTTTTTTGAAAATATTAAATAAATCAAACAGTAAAACTACTTGCCTCTCCTAATATATTTTTCTCTCATGCTTCATTGGATTTTAGTGGTTTGGCATGAATATTTGCAGTTCCATTTGGATTTCTCAACATGTGGTCAAATTGGGGCTTTCATACATAGTCAATTAACAAGCCTGGGTATCTAAAACTACCACCAACACCAAAAAAATAGGTGGTAGATTGGAAAAAACCTATTTTTGAGTAGCAAAAGTTGACACAGTTGCTACATGTGTGGCCCATACTATGTTTTCTGGGGCATCATCTCCAAGAACATAGTGACATGAAGGATTCATGAAAGCAGCAACCATCAGGATCACTAGTTTTCCCATTGCAAAATCTAGGCTTATGGATTCGAGCCTTATTTCACGAGCTCTTGTTAGTTGTCACCACATCTCTAGTAAATGAGGATCCCTCACAATATTTCATAAAAAGATAGTTCTAGTTATAGAAATATGGATTTTGGTCCTTGGACTTTTGCAAAATGGTTATGAAGGCAATGCTGTTGCCCATGAACTTGGAGGAACCTAAATACAATTTGTATCTAGCTATGCATAACTACTTGTTTTCACATCAATATATCTCCTTATGGTTGATGACTCAGTTGTTAGCTCTAGATTTGAATCCTTTATCCTAGTGATAAGCTGGTGGGCTTCCATCAGTGCACATGGCACCTTGAGACACTACTTTCTCTAGTATTGTGATGTTGACTAAGAGAATACCAAAATCAAATGCTCTATCATCTGGTAGTCATACACTGATTCGATGCTTTCCTTAGTGTAGGTTACATTTAGGATTTTAACACAAAAATTCTCAATGAACATCCTTTCTCAGAAAGAAAAGGCAGCATTCCCATGGTTTGAGGATATCTTGGATTCCTCATTTTTTGCCATTTTGTAGAAATCAACAAGAAGCTATAGCTGTGATCCCTTCTTCGTGTCTAGATCTAGTTTGAAAGACTTTTCTATCTTTAGCTTTACTCATCTGCATTCTAAAACTTTGCCTAGCATTTCAAGCCTAGCTTCTATCGGGAAGCAACAGAAATCATGGTGTTGAGAAGCTTTATTACTACATGAGGTACTTCTTCACTTGCATGCTGGTCTTTCATTTTGAATTTTGGCACATTGTGCATCAAAACAAAAAGAGTACGAATGATGTAGTTTGTAAATTTGCAAGAACTACTAAAAAATAACTTTTTGGAAATATAGGAAAGATTTATCAAAGGAAGTATTTTTCAAATGATATATCCAAGGATATTTACTCAGGTTGTAAAGCTAAAATACAATATGAGCACTTAGCTTCAATACCAAATGACAAAATTAAGAGCATTGAGATACAAAAATTTGAGAAATGAGAAAGAATCAAAACAACCAAACATTAGACTCCATGATAGAACATAAAGAATGCATATAAATGAGGATTTTGTCCACACCCATAATCCAAACCAAGATTAAGTGGTAAGGCACTACATGTCCACTCACATTGGTTCATATATATACATGAAGTGATGTGATAATATTCCCAAATTAGCTTTTGACTAATCCCTTAATTTTAGGGATTCTACCTCATCATCTCTCATATACATCATATTATTTATGGGATTCCTCTCATATGTATCTTGAATAGGTACATGTTAATATTATCATCCTCTTGCTTTGTTATATGCCATATAGTTAATGTTGGCATTATCCTCACATTCATTGCCCTAGCATTTTCCACATGAACCCTCTTCTCCTCATCAATCCATTTAGATTCATCCTTAACCTTCATGACACCAACATCAACCTATATAGGATCAAATTAATCATGAATAAATATAGGAAAAATATTAAATTTCATAGATTTTAATAATATTTGCATTAAATTCTTTCAATAACTACAGTTAATTTCATCAAAATAGGAAAACTTATGAGAGAATCACACATATCCATCTATGATTTACTCTCAAGGGTCTAACCCCTTTCACATGAGAGAGAAAAAGCTTCAATACCACTTGTGGATTAAAAACATCAAGGAGGTTGATGAGCAGCGAGGTACCCCTATGCCCTACCATACAATTCACAAGCATTCACGCACAATCCAATCAAACTCCATGGATGGGACTAGATGTGGTATCTAAATCGTTATGATTTAATCATAGTTTGTTGTCTTCCCACTTAGACTAGTGGTAGCTTTGTCATGTATGGTTTAGTCCCAAGTGAGGCATATGATGTTGTCTAATCCTATGTTGCTCTTAATGACAATAAAGAGATTAATTAATTAAGCTACTAAATGATGGAAGGTAAAATCTAAGCTAGCCTACATGCAAGGAGTATCCACTCTTAATTATCCATATGTGCCTTGGACTTTGTGAGGCTACTTTTGGGATTCCCAAGTGTATGTCACTAGATGTGCCAAACAATACACTACTAGATTATCAAGTACTTACACTTAAATGCTCATGATTAAGGCATACACATTCCACTTAATGAAGGGAATAGTAAATAACAATAAATGGAAATGTTAACTAAAGAAAATAGTAAATAGTTAAACAATTAAATAATTAAAGCAATAATAATATAAGTAGATGCTACAATGATGGGAGTAATCTCAATACTTATTTCTAGTCATGTAACATGTCCAAGTACATCATACTCAAACAAAGGTGTTGTATGATTACAAATGTCACACTGTGGGCATGCACTAGGAAATAACAATCTATTAAGAAGCTAACTAGAAATTGAAACAAAAGAAGTACTTTTCCTATTGCCCCTCAACTATGCACCCAAGTGCTACATTTATAGGCATGCACAGAGGAGAAAACATCAGATATCTTACATCACTTTTTGGCTCCAACATCGGGCATCCAATATCAGGGTTTCGATATTGGAGCTGATAGATGATGACTCATCATACCCCCACAACTGAATGAAAACTTGTCCTTGAGTGGAACAAAATGAGAAACAAGTTCTTTACAAAATATTGGGAAGGTATGGGATTATTAACTAACTTAAACAACAAACAAAATAATAAACTCTTACATGCTGCAATGGTGTACTATAAAAAATGGGACACAATATTAAGACAAAAATTGTGAAGCTCATGTGGTGCCCAAAGGTGGTGGCGCCTCCATTGGATACTTCCCTTTATCGCTATGCTTGTGAAATTTATAGCAATCAATCAATGACTGCAAATTTTTTATTTCATCCTTGAGTTGTGTACCATCCAAGATACTGAGCCAATGCGTGCTAACGTCAATATGTCCTAAGGACATGGTAGTTGTGAAAATATTTGATTGGCCTTTACATACCAAGCTACAAACTGTCATCGTTCTTCCTCAAAGGCCATAATTTTCTCTCTTGATTCTTGATAATTTGTTAATCTCCTAGCTAGGTTTGAGATGACATCCTTTTGTCCCTGGTAGCTGGCTTTAACCACCTCCAATTCTGAGTTTTCCTCATGCAGATTTTGCCAAGCATCTTTATGATCTACAAACTCTTTTTCATACAATGCATAAGTGGTCACTACCTACTTCTCTAGCTTGTTCCGAGGTTGACCTATTGTTAACATGGCAAGGTTGGCATATCTGAGGTTAGCCAACACCATGTATTCTTTCAAATCTTCGATTTGCAAGTCTTTATTCTTTACTTATACTTGGTGGACCAAGGCATAGTTATCCAAAATTGGCTGCCACTCAAGATTCCGCGCTAACAAAGATCTAATGTGGGATTTAGCCATTTAGATCTCTTTTTCATATATTTGTTTATACATGTCTACTTGGTCACGGAAGTGTTCCTTCAAATTTTCATGCTTCTTGGCCTCATTTTGCCATGTGGTAATTTCTATTGTTGATATTTTTTGACTTGCATGGACCTCTTCCATTGAGAGGAATCTGTTTTCTTTGGCCAATCTATTTATGTTATGGTTGACCCTCACTAGTTGTTCTCTTAACTGGTGGATGCTCTCCTCAAGGATGTTCTTTTTATTTTCAACTATGATCAACCCTAAATTCTCAATCGTGAGCTGCTTGTTTTCTTCTTATACAACAATTAATTCCTTTTTGTAAGTATGGGACTATGCATCAATAGTAGAGGCATTCCAAACTACTCTCTCTATTTCTTGTTCTACAACTATACTCTCCTCAATCAACTTGGCTAGTTGCTCTATCCTGAATTACTCTAGCTAGTTAGATGCAACAAAACAGGTAGGATGCCATCGTTTAACTCTTAGGGCAGCTAGCTCTTATTGTAACCTTTGTACTTTTGTGTCTACATGCTCTACCTTGACTTCAGCCATGACCAAATTTTACTTAGTGATAATGAGGATTGATTGTGCTATAGTGACATCACTAGGGATGTCAAACAAAGTAGTCATCACTTGCCTTGTTTGCAATAGTGATCCAAAACATCCTCATGCACCACAAGAGTTATTAAAGTCCTAACTAACATCTAAGCATCTTTGGTCCTAGTAATATCTATAGGGGGTACAACAAGCATGTTGAATAATTTTTTAATATGATCTATGATTGCTTCTGCTACACCTATTGCATCCTCATGTTGCATTACCATAACCATGACAACTTCTCTAGTTTTAAGCATCACCTGGAAGGATGCAGCATTCCTAGAGATTTGCCTAGACCACTAGGATCATCCGTCTAATTATAATGAGATCTTTCCCCTTGTTGGATTGGCTAAAACAGTGGGCTATACAACATCATCAATTACTCTAAAGAGATTGGACTCATTTTTGCTTCCTCAACTGATAGCTTCAACAATTTTCTAGAGATGGCTCATTGTGGGCATGTAATCTTGTGATAGTGGCAATGGTGCTTGTGTTTTTAGGTGTTGTTCAGGCTCATGCTATTTTTTCATTTCTGGCTCTACTTCCTTCTCTAGTTCTTATTCTTCACTAAGATCCTTTCTTGGTGTAGCAGGTTTGAGGAGTTCGGCAAAGGAGGCATTCTAAGCCTTCCTAGGGATATCATTCGTATATCCCAAGATTCTAGTATGTTCTCATAGCTTCTTAATTAGGCAAGGGAATGGGATTGTTAGCTTCCTTACATTTTTCTCTTTGAACCGCCATTGAATTTTAGTGAAGTAGAATTGGGAAAGATTAACCACATATTTTCCAATTAAGACAGCACTTCCCCTAGTTGCATATGTTGAAATTCAGTTGAGCCCTTTGGTAGGGAACATGTGGTATGTACCGATCTTCAAGTATGTCTTCTCTTCCAAAGTCAGTTCATTATATGCTTTATCTTCTTTGTCATATGCCTATTTCAGCCATAGTTTTTTGGTATCGGGGTTAGATCTGGTGGACAGATAGGCTACCTTAGCCCCTTAGTTTGACAAATTTAGAGCTATTGCAATTACCTTGACTAAGAAAGATACATTAACTCCACAAATGTTGATAGTGCTACCCTCATCTTTGTTATGCCAGAATTGATAAGCCTTGCTAAGGTACCACTTGCCACTGTCTAAAAGAATGGGTAATGGAGGTGATGCCTTAAGTTACGTTCAAATTGATTCTAGGACAAATTCCATAAATGGTATGAAGTTAATCTCCATGATGATCATGGTCAACATGGACTTTTCTTGAATGGCTACAAGGAGCTAGTGGTTCTGTGGCCTCTCCTTGGACCAATTGCCCAATAGTAGGAGCCTCTTAATGGATGCTAAAAGATTGGGCTTCTTTGTCTGCATGTTCTGCCAACTCACCCTGCTATCCCCTATCACCTCATGGGTGTTTGGATGCTCTCTATGAAGGTTCTCCTTATGCTTCTCTTTTTGGGGCCATCTGCAATCAAGTAAACATCAAGTGTTACTAAGGTTGTATTATTTATCATTAATCAGTTTATACCATACTCGTTACCTTAGTTCATTAAGTTCTTAGTTCACATCATTGTAGAGTTAGAAAAATTTTCAAGAAAAAAAATGCACAAAAAGTGTTTATCTCCTCATACAACCTTACATAGTTGATATCAAATTTTGAAAAATTGGTCTGAGTTCACCATGTAAGCACCCCCCACGACTAAGTTGAACACTCCAGGTTCAAATAGGTCCAAACAGCATGAAAATTGGAGTAGTAGAGAGCCAAATATTGTAAGTGGAAAGTAGGTGCATAGAGATCTGAGTCATGAGAAAAAATTTGAACAACTCCCCTAGTTACAAATGATGAGAATGAAGTTTGGACACCGTGGAGGTCATATATATATAAGTTTAAGTGACCTGACATTAGGTATCCAACGTTGGGTATCCAACATCAGGTAGTCGATGTCAAAGTCCAAGAATAAGCACCAAATGGGGTAGTTGAGCATGGAAATTAAAGCTCTGTGATTGGTTGGAAGGTTTGAGGTTAGGTCCATAGTTCTAGGATAAGTAGAAAATCAGTTTAAGGCACCAAAATTGTGATAAGGAGGAGTCATCGATGTGAAAATCATGAGAATGAGCAAGAAAAAGGGCATTGAAATTA
Source organism: Gnetum montanum (assembly GCA_015680685.1). Classification (NCBI taxonomy): domain Eukaryota; kingdom Viridiplantae; phylum Streptophyta; class Gnetopsida; order Gnetales; family Gnetaceae; genus Gnetum; species Gnetum montanum. The sequence continues at coordinate 1,305,109 of MNCI01028452.1, read as the reverse complement.
AGGTTGTCGACGAATCAAGTTATATGAGAAGGGAAAAAACAAAATATAAAAATTGAGTACTTGGAAGGTGAAGAATGATGTGGTTGTATCAAACAAGTGCAAGTCACAAAAGTTACATAGTGGGTCCTCCCCAAAGTAGGCTCTAGCCTATGATGCCCTTGTGTGACCACACCTAAAAATGTCCATAGGCACTAAAGGGGTTGAATGCATTGCATACTTGTGAAGGAAAAAACACATGTTAAAACCACCAATTTGAGATAATAACTCTATGTTACACAAAGTGACAAGCTATAATCACTCAGATAACGAGATGAGATGGACTGTAGAAAGGATTGCAAAAATTGGGACATGAAGTGTCTTACCATGAACATAATGAAACCTTTTGTGTTATTAATGGTTAAATAATCATGAGTCCTTCTTTCCAAGATCCAAACCAAGTCCAAACCCCATTTGAGTGACATCACATTGTTTCATCACATCAGCAGACAACCATAAGACTATCATAGTTGCAAGGAGTAACATCACTTGGCATTTTGTCCAAGGGAGGAGCTAATTTATGGCATACATGTTTGTCTTTTTTCTTTTTTCTTTTTTGATTCTGAGAAGTTGCCAACCTTTAAGCATGGGTACATGTCTTCTAGTGGGACCCGCAGAAGTTATTCAATGCCATTTTAGGTTACTCTTACTCCCATTTTTTGTTAGATCTACAAGGATATGGGTACAACCTTAGTAACATGATAGAACATACAGAAGTGGCCAAAGAGAATTCACAAATCCCGTTGATGTCACACCCTTCACATTCCACCTTAGTTCTACACTCTTCTACCTAGACACAATGATTATGAAGTTATTTTTAGTCTCATGGTAAAAAAGGATGTCATTATAACCATAGCAAGAACCTCTTATTAATGGAATGGGTGGATAGATGTCATGGTCTCAATCTCTAAATAATCAGTTTCTTATGACTTGACAACATAGAGAAAACCTCATCTCAATGGGCTACATGATCATTTTATTCACAAGCGAGATTACATAACAAAGAAAATGAAAATAACAACTAGAAAAAATTGGAAGAAATAGGAAAAATTGAATTAAGAAATAGGAAAATGACAAAAAAGTGTAAAACAAAAATATGAAAATCACTTAAGAATCTTGAAGATTAGAATGGGGGGGTGACCCCCGCAACTAAACACTTGGCCATGACAAGGATTAATAAGTGGATAAAGAGGATCCAAGAATGTATGAAACATTGGTAACTATTCATGCCCTAGCCACTGGGTGTCTATTGGTGGTAGAAAAATTGTTGGTCACACACTTGATTGTTAAATGTATCATGGATTAGGGTATGAGGTGTGTTAACATTAAGGATTTCTGGCCCACGATTGCACCCTTGATCATGATATGGTATGCATAGATTTTCTTGTCTCCCCACACTATTAGATTCATTGTTTAGGTTTGGGATTGGATTAATGATGGATGGTGGCCCTTGTGTATGATCAAAGGATGTTGGTTGTGACAAGGAAGGTGGTGCATTAGATTGGCATTATGCTGGCTCAGATGATGTGGTGGGTCCATGCATGGTTTGCTTTAATTTATGACCTTTTCTTCAAAATGGATGTTTTCTATGTTGTAGTTGGAACCTGTTGGTATCAGCATGTCTCTGCACATTGCAGCACAAGTGGCATTCATTTCCTAGTATTGTGGTGTTGAACCTTCTTGTGTCATTGGCAGTGGCCTGTAATGGGGTGAAGTATGAGAATATCAAGGGTAGGATGGGTGGTAAGAGGTGTGAGATGGTGATCCTTCAGGGGATGTCATGGATTGATGGTACTTAGGAGAGTGGTAATTGCAATTTGAAGTAGAGGATGTAGAACTAGTTGGAGAAACAGGGTGTTAAACATAATATCCATGTTGTTTCGATGGATAGGAGGGATAGGACTAATTTGGTGGTGGCCTCCCCCATGACTGTGGTTGATGCCACTATGGTTGAGGATCATGTTGAGGCTAGTAATAAGTCCCCCTAGGATGGTACAATCAGTTGTGGGATTGTCTATAATTACCTCGTGGAAGAGGAAATCTCCTAGGCATGTGCTTTTGCACAAACTTTGGATTTAAGGAACCTATCCAATACTCCTATAGATGCAACAAGACTAGGTAATGGCCCTTTGAATGGTCATATATGTAGATGTCACATCCATTATCTTCGTTTGTGGTTGAGTTTATAGCCTCACTTTCTTTAGCCATTTTTCTCGTTTGCCAAAAAGTATTTCTAGCTATTTCTTGGTTTTGTATTCCTTGTTTATTGTGATCACCTAGCTTATTTTGCACAATCCTCTCCTCGACCATCTCAATGAGAGTTGTAACATTTTCATATATCCATTTGGAAATCCTATTAAACTTTGCTTCGAGTTCATCAATAGACTTCTATATTGACAAGGTTTGTTGTGGAATCACCTTATTGAGAGTAGTTTTGTTCTCCTTACCATAGATCTGGACCTCCTTCTATTGAAGAGTCAAGTTCCATTGATATTTCTCAACATTCTCCCATTTGCATATATCTCCTTCTTCTTTTGCCACATGCTCAATTAGCTCTTGGATCTGATGGGCTTAGAGCTTGTATAATTGCCCTGGGGCATACATCCCAATGATCTCCCTTATTTCATTACGAAGTCCATCTATGATGTGAAAAATTTGCCTCATCTATTCAATAAGGCATAATATCTATCTAAGGCCATGTCCAAGGGTTCATGTTGTTCTTAATTCCACTCTTGGATTTGTCTCCTTAGGTTGAACACTCTCACATAGGTTTGGTATTTCTTGTTAAAGAGTTTCAACATTGTGGACCATTGTTGGATTAACCTTGGTCTCAATAATCTATACCACACTTCGGCTCTATCGATTAGTGTCCTAGGAAAGAGCTTAAGCTTTTGCCACCTATTTTTAATGTTATAGCAGACACATGTTATCTTGAAAGGCTTTTAAATGATGTTATGGATCTAAATCATAGCCTCCTACAAATTTAGGAATATTATTCATATCAAGTTTAGGTAGGCGACTCTCTTTGTGATGCCTACGAGATATCTTAATTGCCTCTATTATCTTCATCATGCTCTTGGTAGCCAAGAAGGCTTCATCATCATTAGGTAAGTTGTGATAAAAATTTATATTTGGTTAATGGTGACAATTAGACTTGTGTTCATATTGATGACCTTGAGTGTATCTGTGGGCTCAATTTTCACTTTTATTCTAACCCTTTAGTGGAACTTTATCCATATACCTACATTCATCTTCATTAGAACTAGACATTGAAGGGGAAGAGGAAGATGAGGAATTGAAAGGTTTTCCATGGCTACTATGGTGTTCTTCAAGGTCCTTTGATTTATTGTTTTTGGGTTTTAAGGAGGTCTTAGGCCTTGAGGCCTCCCCTAGTTCAAGACTTATGTCATCTTCCTCAAGATTGTCTATCTTAGGTGAATGTAGTCTTTGGGTGCTATCAGGGTGGTCATGAACATAAGAAACCCCTACATAAACTTGGTCATTCCAATCTTCTTCATTGTATATCTCAGTATTTCTCCAATGAATGCATTCGCTATACAATGCATTGTTACTTCCGTGTAAGAGAGACATTGTTGTTGGTTTATGGTGTGTGTGAGCTAATATTTTCAGAAAGATATATCGTTAATACCTTTACAGTGATCGCGTATAATATAACTAATTTAGATAACTAACACCGTCCTTGGCAATGGTGCCAATGATGAGCAGCAAGGTACCCCTATGCCCTACCATATGAATCACAAGCATTCATGCATGATCTGGTCGAATTTTATGGATGGGACTAGCTATGGTATCTAAATCATTATGCTTTGATCACAATTCACTATCTTCCCACTTGGACTAGTGGTAGCTTTGTCATGTACGGTTTAGTTTGAAGTGAGGCATATGATGTTGTCTAATCCTATGCTACTCCTAATGACAATAAAGAGATTAATTAATTAATCTACTAAATGATGGAAGGTAAAATCTAAGCTAGCTTACATGTGATGAGTATCCACTCTTAATTGTCCGTACATGACTTGGACTTTGTGAGCCTATTTCTAGGATTTCCAAGTGTATGTCACTGGATGTGCCAAATGATACACTCCTAGATTACCAAGTACTTACACTTAAACGCTCATGATTAAGGCATACACATTCTACTTAATGATGAGAATAGTAAATAACAATAAATTTAAATGTTAATTAAAGAAAATAGTAAAAATTTAAACAATTAAATAATTAAAGTAATAATCTAAGTAGATGCTATAGTGATGGGAGTAATCTCAATCTTTATTTCCAATCATGTAATGTGTCCAAGTATGTCACACTTAAACAAATGTGCCATATGACTACAAACATCACACTATGGGCATGCACTGGGAAATAACAATCTATGAAGAAACTAATTGAAAATTGAAACAAAAGAACTACTATTCCTATTACCCCTCAACTATGCACTTAAGTGTTGTATTTATAGGCATGCACAGAGGAGATGACATTGGATATCTAACATTGTTTTCTAGCTTCGACATCGGGTATTCGATATCAAAGCTAATACATGATGACTCATTAGAGGTGAATAGAATGATAAAAACTAATACAGTATTTTTGAAAAATATATCAACATATGCTTAAAAAACATATGCTTAAAGCATCATTGATGAGACTAGTATGGTTGGAATATTATATTTTAGAGGCCTATTGTGGCTAAAGAGTTTCTAGGAGTTTCAATCATCACTTTCTAATCATGAAATTGGTTTTCTCTTTGGGCATATTTCATTTTGGGGGTTATTATAGTGGTCATTTTTGTGGAATTGCATGTAGTTTGAGAAATATGATTATGGCACAAAATTTTATTTGTCAAATAGTGGTATTGTTTCATGGAATGAATGTGAATGTTAGGTGTGGATATATATGGTCATGTTATGTTTATTTTGGATTTGTTGTACTTGTGGCATGTGGTAGCTTAAGCTAGCCTGGACTTGTACATGTCTTTGCAATGATTCTTGTAATGGTCATTGGTAAGTGGTGCTAGCATTAGGGTGTGTATCGGTTGATGATGATCCACCTTGGAGATAGTTGTGGATTGACCTCCATTGTGATGAATTAGTATGGCTCCTATCTCAAGCCTCATCCTGATAGTGGAAGAGAGTAGGTGTGTTCATCCCTATAGCTGATTGGTGGCATAGGTATGTTCGTCCCTATCATCAATCCTCCAAAAGGCTAGTGTTTATGGGTCAAAGGTTGATGGGCCCTAGTAGTAGTTGGATAAATAAAAGACTAATAAAAGATCTACAAGTAATGGCTATTTATGAGTATTCATGGTAATGTTTCACATGATACATTGAGTGTGGATATGCTAGTGACCACATGGGTTGTGTATATGATAGTATTAATTTGTGAGTCATAGCGTTGATAATATATATTATGATTGGATTATGATAGTGTGGATGAAGGGTCATTTAATGACATGGAGTAGGTATGATGGCATGGGCATGATAGTGGAAATGCATGTGATGTGGTGTAATGGATATATGATAGATTATGTTGGACAATGGTTTTATCTGTTATTGTATGATATCCATCTATCCTCTTTGATCATGTGTTGCTCTTAGCATGCATAAGCCTAAAAATTGATGCAGGTTGCCTTGTACTCCACTCCTCTCCTCTAGTGTAGCACTTTTTGACCATCTAGCAAGGGAAGTGTAAAGGCTTCCCACTCAGTTTTATAATAAATTTATTTAATTACAGGTTTAAGTCGTAGAAGCATAGACAAGCATGGAGAGAGAGAGTAGAGAAGGGGAGAATCTTCAAGGATCAGTTAATGTATATTTCCATGTGTAGTAGTATGAACTATTTACATTTGTATGAACCTCTCTATACTCTTATATATATGATGATGATTTTTATGTGTTTTTGTATCTTGGGAGAGTAGTGCAAAATTTTTATTTCTGTACAAACATGTAATTTTATAAATCAAAATGTATGTTTAGTCTTTGGTTTGGCATGGATTTTTGTGCAATTTGACCTTCCTAAATATAATGTATTTCTACACACCATTAGTTTTTAGTTTATCATGCTTCCATTGTGGTATTATTAGTGATCCTAGGCATCACCCTACCCTAGCTAGGTGAGGTAGGGTAGGGTGTTACATGAATAGTGCTCACATGCCTAACAACATTTTTTATATTACAACTCCAAGATTACCTTGTATCAACGGGACCACATAAAGCATATTTCTTTTATCTTTTTTCTTTTCTATTTTTTTGACATAATCTTCAATTAGTTAACCTACCAAGTTGATCGAGTAATCTTTGCATCATGAAATTAACCTAAAAAGTGTATTTTTTAGATACTACTCCTTTCTAATTCTTAAGTTGATTGATCTATCTAGAGGAAAGTCAACCTAAAAATTGTATCTTTTTTCACTGTTGATATTTTCTAATGCTTGGATTAGTTAACCTATTTGGAGGACAACCAATCTAACATTTATATAATTTTAAAATATTGATTTTAATAATAAGCATTTAATTAAACCATTGAGAGGTTAACTTAAGGAGTGTATCACTATGAAAAACTTCTGAGGAAAACCATCATTTGATGATGAACACCTTCAAGGAGGTAATCAACAAGATCATGAGGCATAATACTTGTCATGCCAAATCACTTATACAATCATCATGGGATACCAAGATGCATATATTGAAAGGGAGAAATCCTTCAAATGGTTAGGGATGGAGATCATACCTTATTTTAAAATATCAAATAGAGTGTAAAGCTTCATCTACACCTTTCAAAGCAACAAATATTAGTTTTTGTGAAAAAAGATAATCAAGTATAAGATATAGATGGATGAGTACATCTAAATAATTACTTCTATTCCTTTTTGGATGATGTTCAAAAATGGAAAGATGTGTGAACTTATATCCTTGAAATCTAAAGGTCCAAGCTTACATATTTACTTACATCATTATATGATATTGTTAACAATATGTGCTTATGAGGTTAATGATCATAAGATAATCAAAATGCATTACTTTGTTAACACTATATCATCTTTTAACGAACTCATTTCCAAGGTCTTAAACATCACCAAAAATGATTTTGGTAAGTCAAAACTTGTAAATGGATAAGTGTGTTTTGATGGCTATGCTTGTATGTATGCTTGAGATGATTAAGGATACTCAGGAGCTAATGTCGAACATAGAACATATCATTGGGAAGATTTCTAGAAGATAAGTGGAAAGTCCCAACTAAAGACTTGATGGATTTAATAAAAGATCGATGAAAAAACATAAAATTTAAAGACCTTTTACTATTAAATATCATTAAGAAGACTTTAAAGAGCCCTAGAAATCACATGGACTTTTAGTTGCGAAGTTCCAAATTTTTTTGCATATTCTAGCTAGATCTAAACATCCCAACAAAAAGGTGGATGTCCAACCTAGAAGGTGAACTTCCAAGCTAGAAGGTAGATATTCTAATAAAATGTAGGATGAATTATAAGAATAGCTTCTAGCCTTTCCCCCTCCCTTCCTTCCTACCATCCATCCATCCCTCCACTTCCCCANCTCCCCCCACCCCACTCCCCAAAACCCCACTTTAAGTTACTTTATTTACAAGAAGTATTAATAATGTGATGTAGCTAAAGAGGCATGTAATGGCTCATGAAGTTGAAGAAGCCAAGAAGGCATAGAAGATGGTCCAAAATTGGCCAAGGTTTAAGAGACTCAATTTGACTCATGAAAAGTCACTTAAATTTTCTCACAAAAATCAAATGGCAAAGTAAAATAATAAATATTTATTAGCCTCAAATTTGAAGAATTATTAAGAATTTTTAAAAATTAAGAAACATTATCTAAAATTTAATCAAATATTTTCTAGCCTTAGCCTCAAGATGAATCAAATTAGCCTCAAAAGAAGAAGACAAAAGAAGTCTAACATAATTAAGTCATCCATGAAGAAGTTGCAGAATAAGAAGGCTTACCATGAAATTCAAAGAAGGGAGAGCATTTAATCAAGTAATAAGATCAAACATGTCAAGAAAACTTTTTCCATTCATGGAGGAATTATTAGAATTTTAACAATGGTTAGATTTTATTTTCCTTATTTTCAAAAGTCAAGTTGTCAAGGATTTCTTAGCCTAATGTTTATGAGAAGACAAGAGGCTCATAAGGAATGAAAAAAGATCAAAAATCATAAAATTAGCATAGACATCATGAGTTAAAGTCATGTATCTTAGTCCATGGTATGTTATTTAGGTAGTCAAGTGGTCTCATGCTTAATTTATGTTATCCTAAGATGCTTAATCCTACATTTATCACATGCATTCTCCTTGTAACATGTCCTAAGAATAGTGAAGAAGTTATATTTTATGAATAAAAGTAGGGGATTTGTGCTCATACTGGATAGGAGTCATGGGCATTAGTGGTTTCTAAAGTTATTAATGATCATTATTAAAAGTTGTTATGAAAGTTATGAAAAGTGTTGAATTTATGCTCATTCACGAAGCACCATGTAAGTGGCATTGTTATCATTTATTGATCACTCCTCTCTCTCCTATAAAAGGAGAGCTTCTTCTCCATTGGAAAAGTTGAGTTATTATAGAGTTATGAAGATGTGATTCAAGTAATGTGAGTATGAACTTTCTTAAGCTTCTATTTCTTCTCTTAAGTTTCATGTTCTATTCTTTTGCTATAATGGTTTAAGAGCTCCATAAGCTCACCTCCAATTAATCCTTACATTCTTGTAATAATATATCGCATATGAGGCTCTTCCATTATAGGCCATCATGATTTCCCAAGCAATTCTCATAATTTTTTCACATGATTTCTCACAAGAAAATTTCTCTCATTATTATAAATTTTTCTTATATTCTCATATATTATTCTCATATTATTATGGTTGAATCACTCACTCTTATAGTTTGATCTTATATAGATCACATTTTATCTCAATTCCTGCAAGGTCCTACTTAAAAAATAATTGAGACTTGGCTTTAAATCCAACAAATTTTAGTGTTAAAATGCTTTTTTGTAAACCTTTATGATAGTGAAAAACCTTATGTAGATATTCATCATAACAAACAAATCAAAGATTATGAAGCTAGAAGTTTGCATTTCACAGTGTTTCTTATGTGTGCGCTTTTGACATGACTTGTTGAAAGCTCACTTCCTACTTATGCCTGTTTCTAAACTATATTTTTACATATCTTTGTTTTTTTCTTAATCATGCCTCCCTCATAGCCTAGTCATGCTACTAGACATAATTTTAGTGGAACCCTAACACTAGTCATGCCTAATACATTTTTCTCTATTTACATGTCATCGCAAGCTCCCTATTCTCCTGCTTTCTCTAAGGTTAAGTCACGATGCCTTATGTGATCCTAGTACTACCTCAATGCAACTTGTAATAAAGAAGAACAATGAAGCTTTGTAGCTCATGGTACCCTCATAATTCATTGATGTTCTAACATGAGAAGAAAATTTGAAGTCTAAGAATGCAATCAATGAGACATAAAGATTTTGATTACTTCCATTGATCCTACTTCTACTATGAAACTTTAACATAGAAATCATGAAAGAAAATTAAAAAATTTTAAAATGGTTCTTGTCAAATGAATTTAAGGGAAGTGATTTGGATCTAGATTTTTATTAATGCTATAATGATGAGATGTCATTATGGATTTTATTTTGTTTTGACTTGTTTTAAACTTTATTAATTTTTGTTCATAGGTTTTTTATTTCATATTACTCTTTTCAAACTTGATTATTCCTCTTAGGACTTGTGTCTTGATGCAAAAAATCTCTATGATGTCAACATGAAAGACATGGTGCTTTTTGATGATCATATGATTATCATGACCTGGACTAAGGATCGTGATGCAAATCACAATGTACCATACATTACAAAAATTCTGACACAAGGAATAGATGAAGAAAGGGGTCACTTCAACTTTTAGAATCAAGGACATAGAGTTTTGACACCAAAATCTAACATTAACCTATCAAATAGAGAAAGAAGAAGAATAATTATCAACTTGAATTCCATAGGGATTAGAATTAATATATGATATTACCAAATCATTAATCTTTGGTTTAGACCCATGGTAAGTAGCTGGTTACACTTTCTCACCACCTTCTATTTTAGTTGTTTGTATATTTTTTATACTAACATTTTTTGTTTGATGATTCTTGTATGTGAAATATCTCACAATAAGTATTTTTAGTTTGGGTAGAGCTAACATAGATGGAGTGGCCAATTAATTTTAAAGGAATTTTGAGATGTTCTACAACCCTTCGCTATATAGAGTAGCAAAGTCCTATGGCACATGGCCTTTAGCCATGCATCATGGAAATGGATCTAGCTCTTGGTGAATGATAGAAACTACAATCATATTCTAGCTAACCTTCATACCAAATTTAAGAAATAATAAATAATTCTTTCAAGCACATTATATTTAGTTTTGGTTTTAGATAAAATATGATTATTATAGGAAGTACACATTCTAACTTTTGTATATTTTAAACTATGATTTTATTGTTGTCTTTCACAAATATGAGGTTGGTTGATGGTGGAATTTTAGTTTGGTTATTTGACCTTACAAGGTTATTTATTTAGTTATTTGATGATTGCATGTTTACTTGATACTAACATTTTTGGATGCAATAACCTCTATGCATGACTATCCAGTTGATGAAGCGATTACTCTAATTATTAGAGCAGTAATTATTGGAGTGGTTACTCTAATAATTAGAGCGGTTATTATTGGCATGATTACTCTAATTATTAGATCAGTTATTAGTGGTGTGATTACTCTAATTATTAGAGCAGTTATTATTGGAGTGGTTACTCTAATAATTAGAGCGGTTATTATTGGCGTGATTACTCTAATTATTAGATCAGTTATTAGTGGTGTGATTACTCTAATTATTAGAGCAGTTATTATTGGAGTGGTTACTCTAATAATTAGAGTGGTTATTATTGGAGCAATTATTCTAATTATTAGAGTGGTTACTCTAATTATTAGAGTAGTTGCTCCCAAGTCTATAAATACAATGCCTAGGTGCACAGTTGGAAAAAGAAGTCTTTTAGCAGTCAAGTAGCAAAACTCTGGTAGTCTATTTGAAAGTTAGAGTATTTTCCAAGTGCCCGCAGCAAGAGGTTGAAGTGTGGACANTAGAGTATTTTCCAAGTGCCCGCAGCAAGAGGTTGAAGTGTGGACAAATCGTTATTTGAGCATTATGTACCTGAGCACACCTTGTGTATGACAATAAAGACAAGCTCTTTGATTCATCCTTGCAACACTTGAGATTTGTTTTCTTACACATTTCTTTTATTTTATTTTCTTATGCATTTATTTCATTTTATTTTATTTTATGCACTTTACATTTCTGTTATTAGCATAGCAATTCATTTTGATCAATTCAGCAAATCGTTAAACTACACTTAGTACGATCACTTCGAGCATGCGTGTACCACTTAGTAACCTAGTAATGATTAGCATTTAGTAATCCCAATAGTGTTGCATTAGTTTAGGATGTGTACAATAAGTGAGAATGGATACTGGTGTTAGGATTAGTTAAAGCCTAGTTAATTAGTAGTTAAGTTAAATTAGTCACTTAGTTATTTCTCTCCTCCCATATTAGTAGCAGGACATAAAAACATAAAAGCTATAAAAATCATATGCCTCAAGCTTACTTAACCATACAATCGTGACATACAGGTAAGCTTAGGAAGACAACGATCAACCAACCCGTCCTTGTTCCATAAAGACGCATAGGCACTTAGTCCTTGGAATTCGACTGGATCGTGCGTAAAACGCTAGTATTTGTATGGTTGAATGTAGGGGTACCTTGCCACTCATCATTAGCGCCATTGTTGGGGAGTTAGTTGTTTGTGCGCTAATTAGAACTTAGGAAATCATTCACATCATTGGAAAAAACCCTTAGGGTTGATTGAGAAAATAATAAACAAGAATACATTGCACACTAAATGGACAAGTGTGTCTTCTTCTTCGTACAAAAGCACCTCACTGCCTAGGTCTGAAATAGAAAATAGTCAACGGTGTAATACACATGACGTTGATCCACCAATCCCTCAACAAGTTTGAGTGGTATATATTCATCCTGATGAGTATATACCAAACTTCGCCTTTATCCTCCATCAAGATAAACAACTGCATTGGCGAGACTTAGAAGGTAACATAGTGTTGCCTCCTAATCGTTCAGTCCCGAGCATGCTTCTTCATGCTCTCACATGAATTGGCATGCCGCACTTACATGTAGAATACGTTGTGCAAGACCATGACTTGAGAGAATACTATCCCATAGAGGCACAATGTCAAAGGGACTTGCAACAGGAGAGACATCATAAGTCTTTGAAGGGTAAGTGGTCCCAGGATGTTCCACATGTCTTAAGTGAAAATGAGGGTGGTGAACCTACCTTAGGTAGTCAGCCACACAACGATGTTCCTCCCCTTGACTTTGGCCAAGGTGTTGTGTATCAAAACCTTCATTCCACTATTCATAACCTAGGTTCTAATACCCACAAGCACAAAGGATCTAAAAAAGGGACATGAACTCATGACAAAGGTGGACATTATGATCGCAATCACGATCGAGGCTAAGACTGAAAAAGAGAAGGTAGCAGACACCATCATGATGATAGTTATCCTTCTTCTTTACCTTCATCATCTCCGTCACCCTCTCCTTCAATATCCAAACGTGTTCATAAAGAAAAAGACCATGGGGATAAAGGTAGGCAAAGTGGAAGTCATAGACAAAACAACCAGGAAAGGGGACGAGGGCACTCTAGAGAGTCATGACATGGAAGAAGGGAGAGTAGGGAACAATGTAGGCATCATAGACGCCATGGACGAGACGATCACAATGAACCCCTACTCACTACTTAAAGTATGTTAGACATAACTGAGGCTATTGGAATTCCAACAAGGCACCAGAAAGATAGTAGGATCAAGAGATTAGATATGAACAATATCCTGCGATTTGAAGGAGGATACAATGCTAATCCTCAGAATCATTTACAAGCATTCCATGATGCATGTGCCTTACAAAACATAGAGAATGAATGGAAAAAACTTAAGTTGTTCTTATGGACACTAGTTAAAGAAGAAAAAATTTGGTATTGGTCCTTAGAATTGGAATCTATTCATAGATGGAGTACTATGTTAGAATTATTTAATGATAAGTACCAAATGTACTCCCAAGTGTCCAACCTGTGAAAGAAAATCCAAGGCTAGAAATAAGGAGGACATGAACCCTTGGATGCTACCATGGATTGATACTATGAACTGTTACATTGTTGTCCTAGCCATGGTTATTCAAAAAGGGATCAACTATGCCATCTCGGGGATGGGCTTAGGCATGAAACGAGAAATGGTGAATAGTCTCCAATAGATTTTGTGAGGATGAAGAAGAGTCACCACTCGAAGAAATGGTGAATAGGAAAACCTTTCCTATCCAAAAGATGACATCAGAAGTTTTGGCAAAGGTAGACCAAATGTGGGATTCCCTAGACAATAGATTTCAAACTGTTCTTAAAATAGTAGAGTTTAAAGAGCAAGGTAGTGAGAAAAGAAAAAAGAAAGAGGTTGAACATGCATGTAGCAAGGGTTAGGGAAAAGTTTCCATCATTGCAGAGGTTGTGGAGTCGGAAACAAACAATGATAGTGGATGTGAAAAATGTCAATATGACCATCCTAAGGGATGTTGCCCTGTAATCTCACATCTATAGGAGTCTAGGGTGTATGCACTTAACCCATGATTAAACAAAAGGCAAACACCCCAAAGGTTACCTTATCCTCAAGGTAACCCAAGGTAGTTCCACCAACCTTGAACATATTATCCCAGTGGAACTCCACCACAACCAATTGAGTAATATCAATAGTGGCAGCACCCACAGTCATGGGAAATGCCACCACCAAGGCAATAGTATCTTTACCAGCAACCTGACAGTATTGATATTACGTGCAGCAGCCAATCTCCCCACGTGACTCTACTAGTCACGTCACTCCTCAACCTCACAACCAAGCTTGCGAGTATTATGGGACTCCCTCTTCTAGGAATGATATTCCACAAGCATATCATCCTTCTCATCCAACCACATCTCTTCCACTAATAGCTCCACTACCACCTACTCCAGCTATGCAGGGTGAAATCCCTACCCAGCCGTAGTAACGTAATGCCACAAGGGCTATTAACTCTCAACCTACTATTGGTTCCAACAACCACATGAAGAAAAGACCTTTCTTTAGAACCAACAGACCAACCAAGACCTTGCAATCACATTCAGCTAATTCCTTAGATGCCTTAATATCAATCAAAACTTCAGAACCCCCTTGAACCCAATCACCACACTCTGCATACGATCATGCTAACACATGTCATCACCGATTGGATCAAAGCTAGCCACCTTCCAAAGAAATTCTCTGATCCTGGGAGTCCTCTGATATACTTACAAATCGCTAGAAATGCATCGTGCAAGGCTCTTTTAGATTCAAGTTTTAGTGTCAACTTGATTTCTCACGAAATGTAAAAGGCCTAGAACCTACCTCCATTGAAAAAGAGAAACATCCATCTAGAGTTGGCCGACCAGTCCATCACTATCCCATTGGGACTGGTGGAAGACATTGTTACCATTGTTTATGGGTGGTCATACCTAGCTGACTTCTTGGTGATTCAAGTAAACAACGGNAGACATTGTTACCATTGTTTATGGGTGGTCGTACCTAGCTGACTTCTTGGTGATTCAAGTAAACAACGATAAAGGGGATTTCCCAATCATAATGGGAAGAGTATGGCTAAGCACCATCGACACACGCCTAGGAATCCACAATGTTTCCCTAGAAATATCAAAGCAAAATACATTCAGAAAGATCAAGAAGAAGAAAGTTCCATGCATCGCATACAGTGACATAGGGTGTAATTGCATGCAGAGGTCATGGTTTGTGCAAAGCTTAGCATTTCTTACATGCAATCAGTGTGCACAAGTGATTAACATACAAAGATGCCTGTATGCAGTAGCCACATGATAGGAGGACACCCAGTGGCTGATAGCTGATCAAGAAAGTAGTTCATTCATATGCATGGAACCAATTGAGGGTTTGACTTGTGCTTACATCTATAGCATAGACGCATTAGAGCAAGTCCATCACCAACTTCTAAGTCTTAACCTTGAAAATATCAACTAGGGGAATTTGGAAATCCTTAAGAAATTTAAGCAAGAGCCCCTCAGGCTGAAACCATTGCCCACCGATATGGAATACACATTCCTTAAAACTTGAAAATCAGTAATTATCAATGCTAAGCTTACATCTCAACAGAAAGTATATATACATACAGATCATAGTGCAATCTAGTTCCTCATGAATAAACCAATGGTAAGCCCTCATATCATACGATGGCTTGTAATCTTACAAGAGTTCAATTTAACGATGATCGATTGCAAGGGCATCGAGAATGTAGTTTCTGATCATTTATCTCAGTTGCGATGGAACAACAAAGAGGATGAGTATCCAATTTCTAATCATTCCCCTGATGAATCCCTCTTTGCTAGTGTAGTGAATAATCAATCACCCATAGAGACAAACTAGTACAATAGCATTCTTACCTATCTCCTCATCCAACAAACACCACAAGATTTAAACCTTAAGAAGAAACAACAGTTTCTTCACCAATCAAAGTACTTTATGGAGATCAATGGGCAACTTTACAAAGTGTGTCTTTATGGCTTAGTTTGATGGTGTGTTCCTGATATAGATCAAATACGAGTTCTCCAAGATGCTCATGAGGGTCCTTGTGGGGGTCATTACGCTGGGAGGTGAACGACCATCAAGATCTTGCTTGCAGGATATTATTGGCCTACATTATTTCAGGACGCCCATCAATTTGTCCAATCTTGTGAGCATTGTCAATGTGATGGGGGAATGACTGCTAGAATGGAGGATCCACAATAATGGATTCAATCATTAGAACTCTTCAACATTTGGGGAATTGATTTTATGGGGCCGATTACACCATTGTTCAATGGAAAAGCTTATATTATTGTTTTCATTGATTACCTAACAAAATGAGCCAAAGCAGTTGTTGTTAAACATTGTACATCATCTACAGCTGCACAATTTGTTCAACAACAAATCATAAATAGGTTTGGTATGCCACATGCACTTATTTTAGACAATGGTACACACTTCACAGGTGCAAATTTTCGAAAATTAATGCAACACTTAGGGGTTAAGCATAAAGTAACTACACCATACCACCCCCAAGTGAATGGTCAAGTAGAAGTCACCAATAGGGAGATTACGAAGATATTGACAAGAACCATGAGCAAGTTTAGGTGAGACTGGAGCACTAAACTGAACGATGCTCTTTGGGCATACTGCTCAACATGGAAACTCCCTATAGGCTACTCTCCCTATGAATTAGTGTACGGTAAATTACCAACACTTCCCATTCAAACTGAAATCCGTACACTATCCACAACATGTGACCTCAACCTTGACCTTGATCTACCACAAAAAAAAATGGTGAGTAACCTTTAACTTGCTAGATGAAAACTAACTAGTTGCCCTATCATCTAACGTGTTGCACAAGGCATTCAATAAATAACGTCATGACCTAAGAATTAGGAAAGTTAAATATCAACCAGGAGATAAGGTTCTCTACTAGAATCCCACACATGTGCCACAATGTACTAAATTTCAAACACTGTGGGAAGGACCTTATATTATTTATGCAACTTTTTCTTCAAGGGCCATGATGATATACAAACTTGAGAGCCTAGACAAGAAACTATTGGTCAACATGCAATAAACCAAACCTTTTCATGAGCTTAGGATAGCCAGTACACATGCTACCTCTGTTAATGGACAACCTTGCTCACTATTTTAGATCTCCTCCTTCCAACTCAGTCATGGGGAAGATGGCTACCTATGTTAACCATTCTAGGCCCTCAGTTCTTTTTGAATTTTTGTTTTACACATTTTTTTTACATGTTTTTGTTTCACACATGCTTGTTTTACATATTTTCCCAACTTTTCTTATTTTTTTTATACCATCATTCATATTTTTACTATTTCTTTGTTTCCTTGATTGCTTTTATTCACCATCCAATAAGTGCTCATGATGGTGGATTGAATTATATCATATTGATTACTAATGTTTGGTTTTTACCTTTGAATTATGATGCTGATATTAAGGTATGGTTCTTTTGGTAACATAGGTGATGAGTCCACACCGTCCACTCATCCATACAACTCTATGGTCTCCTTTGGCTTGGAATTGTATAGTCCCCTTTTTCAAAGTAAACTTATTAATGAATTGGTTGCTGGGTATTTTTCAAACCAAGGAAATACTCAAAGGATGAAAAGGGTGTGACTTCAAGAGGATTCGATGTATTGGTGCTGGCCATTCTCTTGGGTGCTTGGATGCTTTTTCTTAGGTTTTTCGCCATTCTAACATTGTTCAAATATCAGGAAGCTAAGTGAATAAAAATAAGTCTTTGCATGGTGTGGTTCTCATGCATAAACATTTTTAAAAAAAGGAGAAAAAGGTGAGAATTCAAAGCACACCCCTTAGACATAATAACGCAATATGGGCTACAAGCGTTGGTTATGGCACTAGAAAGACATGTTACCCATGCCTAAAGGTTCCCTCTAACTAAGGCCCTTTCTCGCTTCTTACTTCTCCATCACGCTCTCCTCAGAATGGTGGTGACTCTTTGTGTTGCTTCAAGTGGATCGATTGGTCAAGTGTGTTGATGCGAGGTCACTGGATGTGGTTTGTTTGAGTCTAGATTTGGGATGAGTTCTACTCAGTCACATTAACCATAAAATACACAACAGACTTTACCAACCTTGTTTTTGGGATTCCATTCCATTCTCTCTTCTCCATCTTTCTTTCCATTTTCCACCTCATTACTAATTTTATCATTAGTCCATTCTGGGTTGACGCATTATTTTTCTTTGGTGAATTCTTGTGGGTAAGTTTTTAACTCTTACTTCCAAATGACATTCCTAGAGCCTATAGACTCTTT
>MNCI01028452.1:1255410-1286286 GCA_015680685.1 Gnetum montanum | reverse complement strand
TTATTCTAATTATTAGAGTGGTTACTCTAATTATTAGAGTAGTTGCTTTCAAGTTTATAAATACAGTGCCTAGGCGCACAATTAGAAAAATAAGTCTTTTAGCAGTCAAGTAGTGAAACTCTGGTAGTCTATTTGAAAGTTAGAATATTTTCCAAGTGCCCACAGTAGAGGTCTAAGTGTGGACGAATCTTTATTCAAGCATTATGTACCTGAGCACACCTTGTGTATGGCAATAAATATAAGCTCTTTGATTCATCCTTGCAGCACTTGAGATTTATTTTCTTATGCATGTATTTTATTTTATTTTATTTTATGCGCTTTACATTTCTTTTATTAGCATAGCAATTCATTTTGATCAATTCAGCAAATCATTAAACTACACTCGGTACGATCACTTCGAGCATGCGTGTAACACTTGGTAACCCAGTAACGATTAGCGTTTGGTAATCCCAGTAGTGTTGCACTGGTTCAGGATGTGTATGGCAAGTGAGAATGGATACTGGTGTTAGGATTAGTTAAAGTCTAGTTAATTAATAGTTAAGTTAAATTAGTTACTTAGTTATCTCTCTCCTCCCTTATTAGCAGCAGGACATAAAAACATAAAAGCTATAAAAATCATATGCCTCAAGCTTACTTAACCATACAATCATGACATACAGGTAAGCTTAGGAAGACAACAATCAACCAACCTGTCCTTGTTCTACAAAGGTGCATAGGCACTTAGTCCTTGGAATTCGACCAGATCATACATGAAACACTCGTATTCGTATGGTTGAGCGTAGAGGTACCTCGTTGCTCATCACCAGCTACTTGATACTTCATTTCAAAATCCATAAGAAAGTATTTATAATTTATTTTCCCTACTTAGTCATGTAGATTAACCTTCTCCTTTGTTTTTATCTTGCAAGTGAAATAGGTACTAATGAAAAGCAGTAGTTAGAGAAGCTAATGCTTAGATTAGACTTTATACAATTTTAGTATTTGCTTAAGTTTAGGATTTTTATAATTTCTTCTAAGTTGTAATGTTTAGTTGGTGTTGTTGTACTTATAATGCTTTTTTCTTGGCACATGTGAACCCTTTTGATATTTATTTCAAGCCTAGATATGAAAGAAGAAGGGTTAGCATTAGATTGTCAACCAACTCTAAAACCATTCCAACTCTCACATATGAGTAATTTTTCAAATTTTTTAGATTCTACGACATTTTTTAGATACAATGCATAGTAGTTATAGTGCACAAATGCTATAAAAAATGGGTAAGGGCTTCTAGGATTTCTTCCAGTAATGATGCAGAACATCATCACCTAGATGTTGTAGAGAAGGGTTCCACATCATGGATGGTTGTAGATAAAGTAGCAAGTCTAGTTACAAAAATTTCAAATGGCAACTTGGAACATTATAACTATCAATAAAATTCTTATAAAATTATGGACACCATGAAAAGATGAAGAATTTGTATTGCTTGCCTTCAAGCAATAAGACATAAAGGGGAGAAATCTAAAGATTTAGGCTAGGGTTACAAACTTTTTTGCTTGGGAAAATAAAATCATCAAAATGAAGTGCACATCATCCTTGATGAATCTATCAAAGATAAAGTGATACAAGTATGCTACCATGGAAATCAAACTTGTACTTGAAAATAAGATCATCAATATATATATATATATATCATCAATTAGCCTAGAAATTTTCATCAAGAAAGATTTCTTAGATTATATGAATCAAGTGCTTCAATAAATTTCCTAGTAAGAAATCATATTCATTACAAGGGATTTTAATGATCATGTTAGATCTATGAAAATGGAATATGATAAAATTCATGGAAAACATGGATTGGGAGAGTGCAATGATATGGGAGATTCACTACTATAATTTACAAGTGCTTATGATCTTGCAATTGTAAATACTTATTTCGTGAAGAGGAAAAAACATTTAATTACATATAAAAGTGGTATCAATAAAAATAATTGATTGTTTCTTGCAATGCAAAAGTGATTTAACCATACAGAAAGACTACAAGGTCATACCTAGAGAGTGCTTTGACACTCAATAGTAACTAATGATCATGGACTTAACTATACAAACCTTCAAGGTAGCATGAGAAAAGAACTAAATGCATAAATTGATGGAATTTGAAGAAAGATAACATCATCTTATTCTAAGATCAATTACTTCATGAAAGACACCTAGAATTTGTATTACTATGCAAATTTATTTTGGAACAACTGCATTCAAAAAATCAAAAAGAATATTTAGGGTGAAATGAAAGGCAAAAAATACATCCCAAAGAAGACATGGTGGTAGAGAGATGAACTAAAACGTTCTATCCAAAATTTTAAAATATATATTTTAAGAAATTGCAGTAAAGTGGTATTTAAGAAAACAAGTTAATATACAAAATGGCAAAAAAGGAGGCAACAGTAGCAGTAGCCAAACCTTAATGAGTGGCAAGGTACCCCCTACGTCCAACCATACAAATCACAAGCATTCACACATGATCTAATCGAATTTCATTGATGGGACTAATTGTGCACCTAGATTATTATGCCTTGATTGCAGTTTGTTGTATTTTTGTCACATATGATTTAGTCCAGAGTGAGGCATATGATTCTTAATATTGTTTGGCCCTTAGCTACTCCTAATGATAATAAAGAAAGTAATTTTTAATCTAATTAACAATGGAAAATAAAATCTAAACTAGCCTATGTGCAATCAGTATCCATTCCTAACCTTTTGTACATACCTTGGACTTTTCATAACTATCGCTAGGATTACCAAGGGTACCATCATTGGGCATATCGAACAATACACTACTGGGTTATCAAGTAATTACACTTAAGCGCTCGTGATTAGTTGTACTCATTCCACTTAATGAGAAGAATAATAAAGAGCAATAAATAATAACATTAAGTAAGGAAAATAGTAAACATTTAAGTAATTAAAGTAATAATAAAGCTAAGTCGATACTGCAATGATGGAAGTAATCTCAATCTTTATTGTTGGACATATAGCGTGTCCAAGTATGTCAAACTTGAATAAGGATGTCGTAAAATCACTTAACATCACACTACAGGCATGCACTGTAAACAAACAAATAGAACTTCTCTATATCTACTTCTAAAAGCTATTGAAATATATACCTTAACCGTGGACCCAAGTGTTGTATTTATAGGCTAGCATAGAAGAGATGATATTAGATTCCTAACATTGAAGGTTGTGCCCCGATATCAGATACTCAATATCACAGCTCCGATAACAGGCTACAAAACATGACTCATCATACCCCCACAACTAATTGAAAACTTGTCCTTAAGTTAAAAAAAATGAAGAACAATTTCTTTTACAAAATATTAGAAAGGTATGGGATTATTAAATAACTTAAATAAACACACAAATTGAATCTTCCATGCCGTAGTGTTGTTTTACACAAATCTTCCACAGGTATAGCTGCTACATCAATTAAGCTCCATTTGAAACTGCTACTTTAGAATTCCAGCAAAATCAATGGTGTCAAAGGCAAAAGACGAGGACCACACAACAAAGCATTAAACCTTTGTTATATTAATTGTGAATGAATTTAAAGAAAAAAGAAAGAAGTAATTTTATTTCCTGATGCTCAAGGGAAAAAATAACATGAACATAAGGTTATAATATTAGCTTAGATAATTTAAATTTAATGAAAGGAGAAAGTCTCATTTAAAGAAAAAAACACACAACGAAGGAGAGAAATTTATGGGATATTTATTCAAGTACAAGACATTTGGCTATTATTCCTGTTAGGGAAGTTGTAACTTCCTATGTTGGTTTAACCAACACTTCAAGATATTTGTAGTTTATTTTACTTTTTTCCATCACCAAGGAGACACATGCCAATTTTAGCTTAATTTTCTCATAACTTGTTATAGAAGTTATAACTTCCTAAGGAGTTATGAGTAAATATTTTAGATATTTGTAACCCACCTTAACTTGTTATGATGAATGTAACTACCTTGAAGCACTATAAAAAGGCTTCAAAGGTAGAATCAGAAAGGGGAAAGGGGAAGATTTTTGGAAAGAAGAAATTTGAAGATTACTTGCTAAAGACATTATTTTGGCTACTTTATTTTAATCCTGTGAGTTCATTATTTCCTATTTTGTTTTAATTTCTTAGCTAGTGGTTTAGGTAGTATCATGCTTGGCATTTAAATTTGGGATTTTTATATTGCTTTTATAGTTCTTTGTANGGCATTTAAATTTGGGATTTTTATATTGCTTTTATAGTTCTTTGTAGCGTGATAGTAGACTCCTATTAAGATTTTCCATAGAAGAGCTCATGTTATAAAGCCTCAAAAGCAATTTAATAGAGAAGTTTATTATTATGCAATATTTAAGGTTGCTATTAGGATTGCTATAAGAGAGCCTTTGCTATAGACAAGCCAGTTGAGCAATTCAATAGTTTAGAGGATTCAAAAAATCTTTGGTATTTTAATAGGACTAAAATAGCTTTATGATTTTTAAAGTATATCCCCTTGGTATTTCAATCAGAAATTGTCAAATCTTTGAAAGCTCTATTGTATGCAATCATTGACAACTATTATCTAGCCAAAATAAAGACTCATACATGGTAGTTCACGTAACAATTTTTCGTAGTATAGTAGAATTATCTTTAAGAAATTGCTTGTTTGAGCCTAAAAAGTTTGAACAATTCATAGACATTGAATTAGGGATAACTTTATTGTGAATTGTTTCCTCGTATTAATTTACCTTGCTTAAATATTTGATATTTTCAGACAAATTTGTTTTCTTTTCTTTCTCTTTCCATTAAATATTTCTCTATTTCTAGTTTTCTTGTGGAACTTTCTCTTTCTAGGGGAAATTAGGAGTAGATTGGCAGAGTTGTGCTCAAGTGGTTTTTGTAAAATTTTATTTGTTACAAGTAGGTATTATAAGGATTGTATAGACTAAGTGATTGAATAAAATAGGAATCTCTAACAACTCATAGTATTTTACAAAGTTGGCCAAATCTCTTTTATGGTAGCTGATTACAATTTTATACACAACCCAACTATTTCAACATTCACAACAACAAACACATACTCACATTTAACTACTGAGTCTATTTGGAGGTATCTGAGCCTTGGTGTTGCTAGAAACTAGTGAGCACCTAAACCCTGTTTGAGGCACTCATTGGTGGTCGTATTCCAAATGGTTGTCAACAATGTGTTAAATGTCTTAAATGATTGTGTTCACTTTTTTTTTCACTTAAACTATATAAACTATATTCTCCTTGTTCATGTGTTGTATCTTCATCTACCATGCTATCACCATCTTGTTCGCTAGGGGCAATATCCCTAGCCAAGGGAGGATGACCCTTAGAAATCTCATTATTAATTTCAACAAGCACATACATAGGAGTTACATCATTTGAAGGAGTTTCAGTATTTGAAGATTCCTCCTTCATTGATCCACATTTTTCTCTAAAGCTAACATATCGACTATGAATAACCCTTTTAGTTTGTAGGTTATACAACTTATAAGCTTTGACACCATGCCCATAGTTAAGGAAAATACATTTGATAGACTTAAAGTCTAATTTGGATCTATTAGATTTTGGAAAATGTACATAGGCCTCACAACCAAAAATCTTCAAATAATTTTAATTAATCGAGATACCACTCTAAACTTATACTAGAATTTTTCTACCAAGCGTTGATGAAGGAGATCTATTGATAAGATAACATGTAGTCGTTACAGCTTCATCCTAGAAATGCTTGTCAAAATTAGATTCACTAAGCATATGTCTGGCACATTACATCAATGTTCGATTGAAGTGATCTACTACTCCATTTTGTTCATAAGTCCTTGGAATAGTCTTTTGCCTTTGAATGTCATGTTCTTTAAAAAAAACATTAAATTCATTTGAGAAAAACTCATCACCATTGTTAGTTCTTAGAAGTTTGATCTTCTTTCCTAAATAATTCTCAACAAGAGCTTTGAAATATATGAGTTTTCCAAATAGTTTAAACTTATGTTTTAATAAATAGATCTAGCTCTTTCTAGAATAATCATCAATAAAAGAAACATAATACATAGCACCTCCAAGAGAACTTGTTTCAATATCCTTAACTAGTTCACATACATTACTATGTATTAGTTCTAATATTTGAAGAAATTTAGCATTACTTCTTTGAAAATTATGACACCTCTGTTTACCATGTAAATAATGATGACAAAAATCCAAGGTATCTTTTGAAAATTTAAATTTACCTTGCTTGTAAAGTTCCTTAAGTCATTTTTCATCAAGATGTTCCATTCTTTTATGTCACAAATCAATACTTGAATTTAAATCAATAACTACAAATGCACTTAATTTTTTTTTTTAATTTCTTAGCTTCTAATTTATACAGCTTTCCTATTTGAGTTCTAGAAGCCAAAAAATATGAACCATGCAGTATTGAACATTTTTCACCTTCAAAGATAACTATTAGTCTTGCTTCATTCAATTCACTTATAGATAAAAGATTTTTAATAAGTGTTGGAACATGATGTACATTTGGAATCGATTTAACTGCTCCATTTTTAAACTAAATCTTTAACTTTCCATAACCTATAACTTTGCATAAATCATCATTACCCAATCTTATCATTCTAAGATCAGATGATGTATACTCACTGAACCAATCAACATGTGGAGTATAGTGATGAGATGCACCCAAGTCCACATACTACAAATATGTATCAACATTATCAGAAGATGAAACAACATATAAATCTCCTCTCGAGCAAGAGGGGCTTGATCATTTTTTGGTACATTACTCTCTTTACACTTTTTTGGAGTGACAATACAATCTTTTTTACATGACCAACTTTACCATAATTCCAACATTTAGGTGACCTTTTTACAAATTTTTTAAGTCTTTTTTTTAAATTGAGTTCTCTTAATAAACTTTGGCTTTACATCATTTTTCATAAATAATACATCATTTGAGGAGTAGAAGTTTTTCTTCTTGCTTCCTCAGATAACAATTGACCAATAATATTATCAAAAATAAAGCTGTTAGATGTATTCCTTATAGTCATCACAAATGTCTCCCATGAATCTAGAAGTGCGATGCACTAATCTTCCTCATTCATTTTCACCCTCATAGATTGCAACTAATGGACTAGTGTATTAAAGATATTTAGATATTCTGTAATGATAGTACCTTCAACCATTTTACAATCATACAATCATTTCTTCAACAACAACTTATTGGTTAGAGACTTTCTTTGATACAAAGTTTGCAATTTATCCCATAAATATTTAGCAGAAGAAACATTGGAAACATTAAGCAATATTGAATCTGAAAGACATAAAGAATTGTACTTATCACCTTCAGGTTCAACTTTTCCCCCTCTTCATTGGAAATTTTATTAGAATTAACTCTCGAAATTGCACTGTGTTGGTCCTTTTCAACAAGGAGAGCCTCCATCTTGATCTTCCATAATTCATAGTTGAATCCATCAAACATATGAATTTCAATTTTTGATAAAGAGTTGGCCATGATTTTTTTTCCTACAATTACTTGACAAAATAATAGTGGTGCATGGAACTTGGCTCCGATACCAATTGTTATTCTGAGTCTCTTACACTAATATAATATTAAATTTTTAAAAAAACTGTAGAAAATAAGAAAAAAGCCATAGAGTTACCCTAGGGAAAACCTTCAAGGTGAAAAATCCCAATAGAAAATCAGCTCTTGGATTGTTAGCAACACAGATTTAGAGGATTGAAGCTCAAGGAGAATTTACAAAGGAAGGGAGATGACTCTCAAGCTTATGCTTCAAAAGGATATGGTACCATGAATGCTCCCTTTGAGCTCCTTATATATTGTTAGGGTTACAAAAATAAACCCAAAATTAAAAAATGATAAGCTAGTTTATTTTTGTGGGGATAGGTACAGGACCAAATATAACATAAATATGAATAAAAATATAACAAGGCAAGGCAAAAATATCTAGAGAAAATCAAGGCAAAGGCAGATCTGCCTTCATCCACCTCACAATAGAGTCTTCACCCATAGTAGTACACAATTCCAACATCTCATTGATGGGCTTCATGATGGCACGTTTCAACTGTAAATTAAGACTTCCAAAAAGATCCTAAGGATCTCACCAGGGTCATTGCTAGCTGCATTAGTGGGTGTGATGCAAGCATCACCAATGGTAACCTTAAAGTTGGGAAACAAATTGTGGTCATGCGTTTCCAAATAGTTGATGGCAGCAACTTGAAAGCCTTAAAACAACAATATGAAAGTTTGATGTGCATTTCCAAGCATTCACTTTGTAGCAACATTTAAAAACTAGCTCCCTATTACCACGTAATATCACTTTATTCTTCATAATATAGTAATAGGCCAAGCCCAAAGTGTAGTAGGCAATAGCACCATTACAAAAATGTCATGTTCTCATTGGATATAACCATTAATGCTTGTTAGTAGTTCTACTTGGATTCATTGGCTTTAGCAGTTGCTCAAGGATTTTTTGCCCAGGATTTCTCTATCATGGACACTCAGCTTGGATGAGGTTGTTGTCGTCAAGGCTATTAGCCTTTGAGGCTATGCACTACTAGCTTATGCATTACTAGCCTCAAATAAAAAAGTACAACAACAAAACAAGGACAAGCAAAGACAATATAATTTCACATTTTATTCAACTAATAATGGCCATTAAATAGGAAAATACATCAATGGAAAATAGCAACTAAATCCCAGTATGAAGCAACTTCTATAATGGTTGACCCTTTAACTTTTGTAACGGTTGACCCTTCAACTTTTGTAATGGTAGACCCTTCAACTTTTGTAATGACCGATCCTTCAACTTCTATAATGGTCAACTCTTCAACTTCTGTAATGAAGGACAATTCCTAAAGACTAGGACAAACAAAAAAGCATGTTTAATAATTAAACACATTTAACACCCTCCCATAAACTAAAATTTTGCAAACTATCAGTTTAATAAGAATTATTCCATGTGTAGACTCCAAGCTGCTTTCTCAGCCTCTAGAATGTTGATAACTTGAGGGGTTTGGTTAGAATATTAGCAAGTTGATCTTCACTCTTACAAAACATGAAGTCAATAATGCCATCATTGCATAGATCAAACAAGAAGTGAAATCTCACATCAATATGCTTACTTCTTCCATGTACCATAGGATTTTTGGATAACTTTATGGTGGAATTGTTGCCACAAAAAAATGTAGTAGCCCCCTCTTGCTTGAAATAGAGCTCATTAAGAATTTTTCTTAGACAAATAGCTTGGCAAGCACAACATGTTGTAGCAACAAATTTAGCCTTTGTAGTTAACAATGTGACAATTGATTACTTCTTGGATGATCATGAAATAACCCCTATGCCCATCACAAAAACATATCCCAAAGCGCTCTTCCTATCATCTTGATCTCCTGCATAATCACTATCAATAAATCCCACATAATCAAATTTCTCACATTTATTGTAAAATAGCCCAAAATCTTTAGTCCCTTGTAAGTAATTAAATATTATTTTAGCAATCAAAAAATGCATCTTCTTTGGAGACTCCATGTATCTGTTGATAAGACTCACAACATTCATTATATTGGGTATGGTTGCAATCAAATACATTAGAATCTCAACAATTTGCTTGTAAAGTGTAGCCTCCACCTTGCTTCATTTAGGATCTTTGTTTAGCCTCAAGCCAATCTCAATTGGAGTGCTTACAGGATTGCAATCCTTCATCCTAAACCTCTCCAAAATTTCTCTTACTTCTTTTGAGAAATAAAGATTCCAACAGGGGATTGCACTACTTCCAAGCCAAGATAGTAATGCATTTTTCGAAGATTAGTCATTTCAAACTCATCCATCATTGACTTTTTACATTTTTCAAATGAATCACTATCATTTTCAATAAAAATAAGATCATCAACATATAAACACACAATGAGTACTTTTCCTCCATCAATCTTTGTAAAAAGTGTATGCTCATATTGACATTTTTGAAATCCCTCAAAAAATAGGTATTTATATTACTATACCAAGCTATTGGAGCTTGTTTTAGTCCATACAAACTATTTTTTAATTTATAGATCTTATGCTCACTACCAAGCTTCACAAAACTAGGGGGCTATTCAATAAATACCCATTCCTCCAAGTCTCCATGCAAGAATGCAGACTTGACATCCATTTGGAAGATAGACCATGAATATTGTGCTACTAATGCAATCACCAATCTAATTGTATCATGCCTTACAATAGGAGCAAATACTTCTTTATAGTCAATCCCATATTCTTTCTTGTATCCCTTAGCCACCAATTGCACCTTATACTTGTCAACTTCACCAGTCTCCTTTAGTTTTGTTTTGAAGACCCATTTCACACCAATCGTTTTGTGCCCTTTTGGAAGATCAACTAGCTCCCAAGTACCATTTCTCTCAATGTTTTCAATTTCATTCTCCATTTCCTTTCTCCATTTTGATTCTTTAATAGCACTTTTGAAAGTTGTGGGATCACAATCTACAAACAAATAAAAGTGGGTGATTGGATCATCAGATTGGTCAATCCTAGTTATCTCATAATCCATCATACATAAGGGTCTTTTTCAAATATAGTAAGATTTAGCTACTTCTACTATTGGTGAAGTCTCAACCTCCACAATTCTTGGTGCTTCAACCTCCATGGTTTTTGGGATTTCAGTCTCCATAGTTCTTGGTGCTTCAAAGTCTGTAGTTCTAGGTTCTATAGTTTTGGGTGTTGCAGAGTCTATAGTTTCACTGTCAAAAATAATTAAAGTAGGCTATTGCCCATTCCAATTCCAAGTGCTTTCTTCATCAAAGATGACATCTCTGCTAGTCACAATCTTCTTTGTTATAGTATTATACAATTTATATGCTTTGGATGCTTCACTTATGCCAAGAAAAACACATTTTTCACTATTATCCTCCATCTTCTTCCTCTTCTCATTGGGAACATGTGCATAGGTAATGCAACCAAAGATTTAGAAGTGATCCACTACTGGTTTCCTTCCACTCCAAGCCTCTTCAAGTGACATGTTTTGAATAGCAAAGGTGGGACTTCTATTCAAAACCTAAATGCTCCAATTCACAACCTCTAGCCAGAAAGCCTTTGGAATACTTCCTTTTGCCAAGAGACTTTGCACCATATTTAGGATGGTTCTATTTTTCCTCTCTGATACACCATTTTTTTGTGGTGTATATGGGGCTGTGAGCTCTCTCTAAATGCCATGATTCTCATAAAAAACATCAAACTCTTTTGAACAATATTCTCCTCCATGATTTGTACAAAGAGTCTTACTGATCTTTCTGGACTCATTCTCAACACACACCTTAAAGCTTTTCAATGCATTAAAAGCTTTAGACTTATCTTGCAAAAAATAAACCCACCTTGTTTTAGTATAATCATCAATGAAGGTGATCAAGTACCTCTTACCTCCATTTGAAGATGGTTTTATTGGCCCACAAATGTCGGAGTGAACCAACTCAAAGACATTCTTTTATCTCCATGATTTTCCTTGAAAGAATTAAGAATCATGTTGTTTACCAACAACACATTCTTCAAACTCTAGAAGGAATTATAATTTAAGGAAGACCAGTCACCATATTTTTCTATTATAGAGTCTTTAGTCCTCCAAAATTCAAGTGGCCATAGTGAAAATGCTAAAGCCATGTTGGGTCTTTTACTTTAACCTTCAAGCAAGATTGAACACTTTCAATCCTCAATGAAAATAATCTATTTGAGCTCATTTGAACAACTGCAATAGCTCCCTTTGAAGGATCATAAATTTCACAAGCATCCTTCTGAATGGTTATTACATAATCCTTCTCTTGTAATTGACCAGCACTTAACAAATTGCTTTTCAAATCAAGAACATAAAAAACATTGGAAATTGTTTCTACAATAACATTCTTGGTTCTAATGTTAATATCCCCTTTTACCATTACATTTACAGTAGAATAATCACCAAAACTTATTGTAGAATGAAAAATTTCATCTAATTAAGAAAAAGTATACTTACATCCACACATATGATTGCTATAGCCAATATCCACATACCATACATCTAACTGAGACTCTCAGTTGGCTTGAACCACCATCAATAAAGTCTTAGACTCCTCTTCTACAAAATTTCATTTCTTTCCTTTGTCATTGGGTAGTTTAGTGTAGCATTTGGAATGATAGAGTTCGTATTTATGACATCTAAAGCATTCCAACTTAGATTTGTCAACTTTTCCTCTACCTATGCCTTGAAATTTATCGCCATCCCCTTTGAAATGTCTACTACGATCTCTATTGTCTTGATCTCCTCTTCCTCTACTTCTACCTCTACCTCTTCTTCATGAGGAATAAGTAAAAGTAGAAGCCTTCAAAGCTTGCTCTTTAGAAGTTGAATTTCAATTCATCTTCTCTTCATGGACTAACAAAGAATTTTGAAGTTCATCAAGGGAAAGTGCATCAACATCTTTGGATTCTTTAATTGAACAAACAACATAATCAAATTTGGGGGATAGGGAATGCAATATATTCTCAACAATAATCACATACTTCATCTTCTCACCATGAAATCACATGTTATTAGCTATCCCCATTGTCCTTGCATAATAACTAGTAACAAACTCCCATCTTTCATCTATAGAGTCTCAAAATCCCTTCTCAAGGATTGAAGTTGTGTACACTTTACTCTTGAAGACCCCTGATATTTCTTCTTCATAGAATTCCAAATATCCTTGGAAGTTTCTTTACTAAGAATAGTCTCCAGGATAGAACAATCAATTGCTTGAAATAAATAATTCTTTACCTTGAAATAAATTTGTGAGTGTACCCTTAGCTGTGGATGCTACTACACCACCTTCAACAACTTGCCAATACATCTTAAACTTCAAGAAATTTTCCATCAACATGCTCAAATGGTTGTAGTGACCATCAAAATGTGGAATGGTAGGTTGTACAAAATTTTTAGAGGCAATTTATGCACTACTGTGCTCTTCTCTCGAGCCTCCTAAACTAGGTGCACTACTATGCTTTTCTCTCTAGCCTCCTAAACTAGGCTTTCTCTCTAGCCTCCTGAATCAAGCTCTCATACCACTATTAGCCTCTAAGGCTATGCGATACTACCCTGTGCATTGCTAGCCTTAGATAAAAAAAACAACAACAAAATAGAACAAAATAGGAGCAAACACAGGCAACAGAATTTCACATTTTTATTCAACTGATAATGGCCTTTAAATAGGTAAATACATTAATGGAAAATAGCAACTAAATCCTAATATGACACAACTTCTATAATAGTCAACCCTTTAACTTCTGTAATGGTTGATCCTTCAACTTTTGCAACAACAAACCCTTCAACTTCTGTAATGGTCAACTATTCAAATTATATAATGAAAGACAATTCCTAAAGACTAGGACAAACAAAAAAGCATGTTTAATAATTAAACACATTTAACATGGGCAACTCGTTAATGTGCAGTGGTCCACCCACATGTGGGTACTAGCCAAGGTTGAGATGCCATGGCCATGGCCATGGCTAAAGGTGGGAGGGGCTGGTATGCCATATGCTCCCCCCATCCCCACGGTGCCAGAGGCATCACTACCACCATAGAATGTGGCATGGGTGTCAATCCAAGTAGCCACCCCATGCAGAAGCATGAGCAGCATTCCACAAAATAGTATCACCATTATTGCAGCTCTAACCTTTGCCATCTCTGCTATTAAGCCATTGACATACAATGTTTCTTGCTGCTTTGATTTTCTTTTATGATAGTAGTTTGTGTCTTGTATCATGAAGTGCATGCATGATTCTCCTAGTTTAACAATTTTGTTACATGTTTTCGTAGTGGATGAATACAATGTTGTTGCCTATACACAAAATGAATAAATCATCTTCATCCTGGGTGCTCAAGCTACCTTGGAAAGTGTAGTATTTGTTGCTCAGCTACTGCAATAGTCATGAATTGTGACTCTTGAATTTCATTTTCTTTAACGTTTTGATTTTCCACATCAACTTGTTCTAAATCTATCAAAGCCACATCCCTAGTGGCAAGTTCAGTTTCATGGATTTTTATAGCATCTTCAAGAGCTTTTTGAGCATGATCTTGTTCAGTTGTTATTATTGTTAAATACCAATGTCTTTAACTACTAACAACTTAGCATATCCTTTTTTGAAGTAGTACATGAGCTTGACTTTTATATGCCTTAAAATCATTTTTCCACATGATTTTCCTCTACCTTTGAAGCAACTCACTCATCTTTGATTTTCTTAAGAAGCTACTAATATCCTAGCTTCTCAAACTTAAATTGACTTTAGGACTTTGTCATTTCAATCTCGTATTGAGAATAGGCTTTTTCTAGTTCTTCAAGCTTCATTCTATATGTCTGTAATTCATATTCCTAATTTTCTCTATCCTTAGCATGTTCTTGCTTTGCATGAAACACCTCTCCTTTAGTTGATTCTAAAGTCGCTCCATGAAATGGTAGAAATGTACCAACAATAACTTGAGAAAATATTTCTTCTAAAATGAAGAATTAAAGGCATACTTTAGAATCAAAAGGTTTAAAAATCAATAGAAATAAGATAGAATATATGGAATTAAATTTTAATAATAGCATAAACAATGGTGAAATAGAAGTAAATATTCAAGGCTAAAAAGTCTCTCACTACAAACAGTTCTACTACCTAGGATCAATCCTCCAATCAAATGGTGAAATTGAAGTAGAATTGAGGTAGGATGGTCAAAATCAAAATAGGCTAGTAGCATTCTATGTGATAAAAGAATACCAATAAAATTGAAGGGAAAATAGTTAGGATAAAAATAAGGCCTACTATCTTATATGGTGCTAAATGTTGGGTAGTACAAAAGAATTATAACAACAAATCAATGTGGAAAAAATATAAATTCTTAAATGGATGTTAAGTATTACCAAAAGATATAAACATAATATATACATTAGAGAAAAACTTGGAGTGACTTCCATTTCAAATAAGCTACAAGAATGGTGGCTGCAGTGGTTTGGACATGTGTAGAGAAGATCAAACAATGATCCTATAAAAAAGGTTGCTACATCACTATTCCATGAAAGCTATTAAAAGGAAGACTAAATAAGACATGGAAAAAATAGTTGAATATAATTTGAAGAAACTATAAATAAACAAAGATCCAGCTCTTCATAGAGGTGAATAACCAAAAAAAATTCATGTAGCTGATCACATTTTATTGGGAGAAGTCTATGATGATGATTTATAGTACAATATTAAACATTAAGTTAGTATTATTTTACAATTACCATTTTGATCAG
Source organism: Gnetum montanum (assembly GCA_015680685.1). NCBI lineage: Eukaryota > Viridiplantae > Streptophyta > Gnetopsida > Gnetales > Gnetaceae > Gnetum > Gnetum montanum. The sequence continues at coordinate 1,270,981 of MNCI01028452.1, read as the reverse complement.
TAGATTCCAAATTTTCTTTATTTTATGCTATATTTTCTATTTATTTATGTTGTTGTATTATTGTTTCAATTATTAGATAATATTGGCTTGGCCATTAGAGGCTACCAAACTTTTATTGTTTAGTGAACATGCTAGGCTTTACATGCAAGGGGCTATTGCATTATATTTTTATATCAAATTTATTTCTTTTTATTTTCTACTTTACACCTATTATTTGCCTTGTTAATTTATTTTGGTATCCTATTGATTTTATTTTATTGTGATTTAACTTTCTGACTAATATCTTTCTAGCCTAAGCCTAGGTGATGGGGCGTTACAAGGATGGTATCATGAAGGAAGATTGTGATTGTAAAAATGGGGTATTAATAATATGGATGCAATAATAAACTCAAACCAAGCTTGGAAACTTGCTTAGAAGAAAATTTTATGAAGATGAAAACATAAGGTCTAAATATTTTAAAAACAAACTTTAGCTTTAGTAGCAAAACATTAGAGGTAGTAATCATGATGAAGTCAAATATCTACATGTAGTAATTCCAATATCTATTAGAGTAATAATTAGCATAGTAAGAATGGGATTACACCACCTTTAAATTGAAATGGGAAGATGGAATAATATACATTACGAAGACAAAATAGATTAGTTATATTTACTACAAGTAGTAGAAGATGAACAACATGTTTTATTAGAATCTTATAGAATAGACTTCTTTAAAAGAAAATTGTAAATATCTAGTCAATCTTTCTATGAGCAATTCGAGCTACCAATGTCAATCATAAGGAATTATGTAGAAGTATTTAAGTTACATGACTATTGCACACATCTACTATACTCCAAATTTACTGCTAATGATGTATTTTACAGAATTTAATTTGTTTCAGAAATCCTTTTAATCTATACAAACATAATAAAAGTTTATATATATATATAAGATGACATGATCTAATATCGATCAACCAAATTAGCCACATTAGAACCCCTTAATGTTTCTCACTAGGAGCTATAAAGATCCTAAAAATGCATGGTTTTCCCTTCTAGGTTTCTTGAGACTCCCATCTATCTTAGTTTTCTTCTTCTTCATTCTTTCTCCTTGCCTCTTTGATTGGTGCACATTACATGAAAAATTAAATCTTTATTATGTTTGAAGTCCCCAAGGAAATATTGGATTGGTAAAGCATACATAGAATGTAATTAAAAAAATTCATTCACAAACGTATCATGTAAATTTGAACAATTTTGAAACAAATTAATAAGTTCATGAGAAATAATGATTCTTTGTTTTAAACACATTGATTTGTAGTACATGTGAAAACATGTGATGGAACGTCAAAATCCAAAATGATTTGACAATAGGTATACCCCAAGACATATAGCCAACAAGATACATTAAAAGAATTATAGAGAAATATAAGGATGTCTCTAGTGTAACTCAAACAAGTAACTTCTTTCTTAACAAGACAATAAGCTAACTACTTGATCCCATTGGTAGTTAGAGTATTCCAAGCCTAAATAATTAGAACTTCTAACTATTGCAATTGCCTTATATCCTATTTTGAATGAATAATTAATCTTTCATTTCCAATAAATTAGGATTTTAGTATTACTCAGATTCACCCTCATTCTAGATTATTAACAAAATTTATCTAAGATATTAAGCATAAGCTAAAATCCTTCCCTGGATTTTAAGAATAAGAAAACATCATAAAAAAGAAGAGAAATATTAATAGGATAATTATATACTTGAATTAAATAGTTAGATGCTACCTCTTATAGCCATGCTTCTAACTCATTAATGAAAATTCCAAAAAGTGTAGTTAATAAAGGATAATCTTATTTCACACCTATTCTTCTATGAAAAATGATAGTATTTTTTGAGTTGTTATTATACCTAGATAATTTTAATTTATAAATACCATAAAATAAAATGATTAACTTAATCACTTAAGGGCATGTGAAATCATAATGCTTATAAATTTTTAAAAAGATATATTAAATCATACGCATTATAGAACCAACTTAAAAATCCAAGAATGAATAACATGTATGGATAATCCCGTGAATAGAATTCATGCTTAGAAGCCTCAATACAACATCATAAACACTTATCAAGTTTTAATTACACATTATCCATTAGGATCTCACCTAAAAATGCATCAAAACATAATCAAAGAAAATGATCATCATCACTTCTAATGTAACAATATTCTTTTTCCAACCATTCATATCATAAAAAATATCATCTATATCAAAAGACATGTAGGAAGGGTTAGAAACCTTCTAGTAGATTAAACCACATTGGTGAACCAAGAATAGTTGGAGGATAGGATCCACTTGATGTACAACATGTTAGTCAAAGATCCATGTCATCTGAATACCCAAAATGCATATCTTATAACCATACATAATCAAACAATGATATCAAGTAGAAATGTTAGGGATGATAACTTACCACCATTAAACTAGAAATAGACTTTCCTTAAGGAATCTTGGTTAAATGCCTTACCTCTATTAAAACTGTTGTCTATCCTAGTACTAACCATACAGTATACCTCTTACCTAACATTCTAAATCATGAGATTGAAATCTAAGAGGTAATAGAGATACATATCACAAATCTTTGGTACTAAGAGATATTACAAGTACCTACTCCAAAACTTGCAAACCAAGGGATACTATGGATACCTATAATAAAACTTGGAAAACATCATAATCTAGACCCTTCACAATGCTTACCCATTTCTACAAGTTTTTAAAATAGTTACCATAATCTCAGAAGTTATTATGAGTATTGTTGTATGAAAGAAGATTATTGAGAGATGTCATAAAATTTATATTTATAAATCCCACAACTTGTGGTCAGGATGTGGTCATGACCAAAATCTTGTTACAAGTCGCGAGTAACACTACCAATTTTTTTGATTAACCATGACTCATGATAAGGTTATGGTTTATACCATTTAATGGTGAACACCAAAAATGTGTAAACACATATCATAGCTCATGGTGCATCCCCTTTAAAAAGATCATAACTCATGGTCCAATTGTGGTGGAGATCATTAATCAGCGATGAAGTATCCAACACCTAATCATACAAGATAGGAGTGTTCATGTGCAATCCTGATCAAACTTTGTAGATAAGGCAATGTGATTATACCAGTAATTGATTAGTGTTCATCATCGTTAACTTCCCACGAGAGTTAGTAAAATCAATGCTTATGGTTTAACTCATGATGAGGTATATGATATTGATGTTGAATTGGCCATTAGGCTCCTAGTAAACATGAGGTGAAAGTAAAGGTTTCTGAATCTAAGTGACAGTAAAACAAATCTAAACTAGCCTATGTGATGAGCAGTTGGTCCTAATCTTCTGGTCACACCTTAGACTTTGTGCAACTACTACTAGCATTACCAGGTACCTCACTATTGAGTGTACCAAGTGATAGTACTACTGGGTTACCAAGTAGTTACACTTACGTGCTCAAGATCAGTGATACTCATTCCACTTAATGACATTAAAAGTGTTGCTGTAATAATGTAGAGTAATCTCGATCTTTATTGTTGATCATGCAATGTGTCCAAGTACATCACACTCGAATAAAGATTCCATTCAATTACAAAACATCACATTGCGGGCACACATTGCTAAGTATTGAATTCAAGAAAAGAAATTAAAAGAGTTTTGTTACCATGCTAACAAATCTACTACAGATCCATGCACCTAAGTGTTGCTTATGTAGGCTGGCATGCACCCTATGATATTGTTTATACGATAACATATGTTGAGATATAATAACATATCTACAAGATCATAGATACAATATCGTAACTACGAAATCGTTGTCATTAAAAAGTTGGATTTATCATACCCCTACACCTAACTGAAAACTCATCCTCAATTTAAAACAAAATGAGGATGGAGTTCCTTGCAAAATAGAAAGGTAGATTTACATGACAGTAACTTCTATATATATGACTCTCTAGTGCCACAATGGAGTTTACAAAAATGAACACATGACATGATAATTTTGACAACAAGGACAAACAAGATCTAACGAGGTTGAGTGTATCCTTATGTTGTTCCAGGTACAAGTGGCTCTTCCATAGGTTTCTTCCCCTTATTGTTAGGCTTCTTAAATTGGTATTTGTGTAGGAGCACTTGCAACTTCTCTTCTTCCATTCTTGGATCATGGACCATCCATGCTGATGAACCAATGTTTAATGGATTCAGTATGTTCCAAGGATATGGTAGTTGTAGAAACATCTAATCGGATTTAATGTACCATGCTACAAACTATCGTCTCTCTTGTTCAAAAGCTCTAGACTTTTCTTTGAGTTCATTCTATTCTGTTAATCTTTTTTCTAGATTCACTGCTACATCTTTTTGTCTATAGTAGCCAGCCTTAACTACTTCTAGTTCTAAGTTTGCTACTTGAATTTTTTATAGAGCATATTTTCTATCTACAAACTCCTTCTTGTACAAGGCATAGGTGGCTACTACTTACTATTCTAACTCATTTCTGGGCCTTCGTGCTATTAACATGGCCAAATTAGCATAATGGAGGTTTGCTAACACCATGTATTCTTTAAAGCCTTCTATCTGTAGGTCTTTATTTTTCACTTTCACTTAATAGGTTTGGGCCATGCTATCCAAGATGGGTTGCCAACTAGGATTTTGTGTTGCAATAGAGTTGATTTTGGCCTTTGCCATCTAGATCTCTTTCTCATTTATCTATTTATACATGACCACTTGGTCTTAGGAGTGGTCTTTGAGCCTTTCATGTTTCTTACACTCATTTTGCCACGTGCTAATTTTGATAGCTAATTTCTATCTAATGGTGCATACCTTCTCTATAGAGAGGATTCTATTTTCTCTTATGAGGAGGCTCATATCTTGGTTGACACTCATCAGTTGCTCTCTCAACTAATAGATATTGTCTTCTAGAATTTTTTTTTTCTTTTCTATTATGGTCAACTTCATATTATCTATAGCGAGTTGTTTATTTTCTTCCTAAGGTAGCAAGTGCTTTCGCATGGGCATATGATTGGGCTTTGGCTACTAAAGCATTCCATACTACCTTTTCTTTCTCATATGCTATGTATTTATTACTCTTAAGGAGGAAATTGATCTACTTAGTTCTAAATTATGCTATTTGATCTAGTGCTATGAACTAAGTTGAATCTTTTCTTTCTAGTCTCAGGGCTACAAGCTCTTCTTGTAATTGGTGAAGCTCATCCTTAGCATGCTCTACCCTAGTTTTGTACATGATTAATTTTTCATTAGTGGTAATTAATTTAGATTATGTTGTAGTGACATCACTAGGAATATCAAAGAGATTTTTCATAACTTATTCTATCTAAAATAGTCTATGTAGCATATCTTCATGTTTTGTAGGAGTCATAGATGTACCAGCTAGCATTTGAGCATCTTTAGTTCTAAAAATATCAACTAGTGGCACAATAGGTACAATAAATGATTCTTTGATGTGATCTATGATCACTTCTACAGCTCCTGCTCCATCATAGTGCTACATGACCACAACGATGGCTCCTTCTCCTAATTCAAGCACCACTTGGAATGATGCAACATTTTCAGAAATTTGTTGTGATCACTGGGACTCTCCTCCTAGTTGAATTGATATTTGTCCATTGGTAGGTGATGAGCGGCGAGACACCCCTACACCCAACCATATGAATCACAGGCATTCATGCATGATCCGGTTGAATTCCACAGACTTTAATTACCAAGTACGCTAGAGCTAAATGGTGAGTTAGTGTTGTCTATTCGTTGTCTTCCCAGTCTCACTTGTGAAATGCAAGGGTATGGTTAAGTGCAACTAGGGCATAAGATTTTTATTATTTTTTGTTTTATCAATTGATCACCTAAAACAAGAATAAAAGTAAGAGTAATTAAGTGCTAAGTAAAATATTGTCTAATCTAGCCTAACACAAGTAACCATCCCCACTTCCCGAACACATCCTAAACTTCGTGTAAACACTACTGGGTTGTCAAATGCTAACCATTTCTGAGCTACCAAGTGTCACACGTATGTTTGAAGGGGTCGTGATTGTGTATTTTAATCAGTTGCTTAATTAATCAAAATTAATTGCTAAATAAATAACATTAATGTAGACTACATGAAATCAAAATATATATAAATGCATAAGAAAGAAAGTCTCAAGTGCTACAAGGCAAATCAAAGAGCTTGTCTTTATTGCCAACACAATGGTGTGTTCAGGTACATTAATGTTTGAATAAAGATCCGATTACACTTAGACCTCCTATTATAGGCACTTGGAAAATATTCTAACTCTCAAATGAATAAACTGCAAGAGTTTCGCTACTTGACTGCCAAATGTACTCTCAAAACGTGTGCCCAAGGGCTGTATTTATAGGCCCGATAGTAACCCTGCGATATTGAATACTCGATATCGCATCTTGGGCTATGATAAATATCATGTACCCAATATCACGACCACTTCAATATCGAAGCTTATGAAAAACATGATTCATCATACCCCCACGACTGAATGAAAACTTGTCCTCGAGTACAGGAGAAGAAGAGGAACAAGTCCCTTACAAAATATATTAGGAAGTATGGAATTTTTGACTGACATGCAAAGTGACACAAAGAAAATAAAAAAATACAGAAGTGCTCGAGCATACATTATTACAATTATGTACAAAATTTTGGTGTTCATGACAATAGGGAAGAACACCCTCAGATCCAATGGACATTCAATCCCTCTTGGCAACAAAAGAATCAGGGAGAGGTAGAAGAGATCTAGCGATTATGAACAATCTCCTATGAGTGATATGATTGCATCCTCCTTGGTGAAGAAAATCCTACTTCCAGTCCATGCTCCCCACTACAATCACAACAAAATCAAGGATTAATATATAAAGTGTAACACATAGAAGCTAAATACCTTATCTCATCAGTTTAGCTAAGTTGTAATTGTGGTAGATTGGTTGCTTAATAATGTTAGTGGGAAGACTGACGAATGGGTTAAGTAAGAGAACTGGTCCATAAAATTCAGAAAAAGCTTAACACAAGGAATACTGGAAAGAGGGTATAGAAATTCACAACAATAAAAAGAATGAATTTCCTAAAAATAGTTGTGAAGATGCATACAATTGGATGACATTGATGGGGTAAATAAAAAGAATTCGATTGTAAAAATGTCTAAGGTTAAAGAACTTAACCAAACTAAACCAAAAGATATGCAAGTGGGTCCTCCCCAAAGCAAGCATAGGCCTTTTATGCCCTTGCATAACTTCAAACTAAGGAGTCCATGGGCACCATGGACGACTAATGGTTATGGAAGGTTAAGTACAAAAACCCAGAAGTAACTGACTGAGAAACTCAACATATCAAACCGAACATCAAATCAAAACATGATATCGACAGTGAGATAAGGCATGAAAAGCATAGATGGATGAGAAAGAGAATGGACTGGAGTTCCTTATTATGGTCACATGAATTCCCTTGTGGAGTTCATGATTAAATGACTTGGTAGCATCCATCCTTAGTCCAGACCAAAATCAACCACATTAAGTGACTTCACATTGACATTCTAAGACTAGTCCATCCCCTAAGACACAAGAACACTTTCATAAAACAGCCACCATTCCAAATTGGAGAGAAAGTAGGAAGTGAGAAAGGGCCTTAGTTAGAGGAGACAAGACAAGTCCCATAACCAGTGCTTATAGCCCTTTTATTTGTTCTAAGGGGTGTGCTTTGAATTCTCAATTTTTTTTTGAATGGGAACCACACCATGCAAAGACCCATGCATTTTTGCATTTATTTTGTTCAAGGGATGTGCTTTGAATCCTCATCTTTTTTTTGTTTTTTGTGATGAGGACCACACCATGCAAGGACTTATTTGACTTCCTATTGTGGAATGACATAGAATGGTGAGAAACTCACAAGAACACTCCCACACACAGGAAAATGGAAAAGCACAAAGAATACCACATCCCTTTGAAGCCACACCCCATCCAACCCTTTGATTCCTTCCCAATTTTGAAAACTACACAAGTCACCAATTTATTAAGGTTTTATTAATGAAAAAGGGACTGCACGTTTCCAAAACAAGGAAAACCATAGAGTGTGTGGGTGGGTGGATGATGTGGACTCACTACCTATTACATGAAAAGAAACCATGTCCTAGTCATCAATAACGACATTCAAAGTCAGAAACTAGACATCAATAATCAAATCACAAATGAAATATACCACCATCAAGTAGCATATTACCATTGTACCTAACACCTTATTAGCAAAAAGAGTAGAGAATCACACCAAACACAAGAAAATATAAAATAAAGTAAAAGAGTATTCAAGAAATTTAAATATACTAATGATGGTGTAAAACAAAAACTTAGAAAAGATCAATAACCTAAAAAACAAGAAGATGTAAAACAAAGAATATGAAAACAAAAAGTTGTAAAACCAAAAATGTGTAAAACAAAAAAGTCAAAAGACTAAGGAGCCATGTAAATTGTTAGTATGGATGGCCATCTCCCCCATGACTAAGTTGAAAGGGAAGATCTAAAAGATTGAGCGTGGTTATCCATCTGGCGAGGTGTCTGTTGAGTTGGTTGGCTTGAGCTCACGGAAAGGTTTCAGTTGTTGGATGTTGACTAATTATTTCTTATCTAGGCTATCAGGTTTATAGATAATCATGGCCCTAGATGGAAAATCCTCATCAATAATGTAAGGTCCTTCCCACAATGTTTGAAATTTGGTTTTTTGAGGTACATGTGCAGGATTCCAGTGTAGAATCTTGTCTCCTAGTTGAAACTTAACTTTCCTTATTTTGAGGTCATGGAATTTCTTGTTGAATGCCTTATGCATTTTGTTGGATGATAAGGCCATTAACCAATTTTCATCTAGCAAGTTCAGGTTCATTAATCATTCTTTTTGTGCTAGACTTGGATCCAAGTCAAGGTCACAGGCTGTAGAGAGTGTACGGAGCTTAGATTGGATGGGCATTGTTGGTAGTTTTCTATACACAAGGTCATAGGGAGAATAACATATGGGAAGCTTCCATGTGGAGCGATAGGCCCAAAGGGCATCGTTTAATTTTGTGCTCTAGTCCCTTTGATATTTGCTAATAGTGCACGTTAGAAGTTTTGTAATCTCTCGATTAATGACCTCAGCTTGACCATTGGCTTGAGGGTGATAAGGTGTTATGAGTTTGTGCTCAACCCCCAAGCGTTGCATAATTTTTCAAAAAGTGACACCTGTAAAATGAGTTCCATTGTTAGAAATTAACGCATGAGGCACACCAAACCTATTTATGATATTCTATTGTACAAACCAAATAGCAATAGTGGATGTATAGTTAGTGACAACTCGTGCTTCTACCCACGTAGCGTCAAAGATCAACCCAATTGATGAGCTCCCAAAGACCAATAGAAAAATCTAATTATTCTTGGAATATACCAAAGAAGTACATTAACTCTTAATAGATTTTTACCATAGTTTTTTGAGCTACCAACATAGTTTGGTAAAACATACAACATTATTATTTCATCTACAGAAGATGCATTTATAGCATCATCATCATCACAACCACTAACTTTACAAAAGACTAGCCTTGTAATATGTGTAGACATCAGCAATAACAAGAACATGGAACATTTGATGGTTATGGCCTGAAATATCAATCTCACTAACTTCCAACATTCCGATACCCTAGTTGTATAAAGTCATTGGATCATCATGATAAAGGAAAAGCTTGTGAATTATAGGTGTATATTCTGAAACCTTGATCTCTCAAATAGAAAATCATTTTTATTTCAAATCAACACAAGACAAATGATAAATGAAATCTCCTTTCAAAGCTTGCTCCATAAAATGGCTGAAATGTGCCAACACATTGTAATTATAATCTTCTTTTAAATTAATAGAGGATAGCTATTTTTCTTGTTTTCTAGCAATTAAATTGTCTCACATAATATCTACATATAGTGCATTTTGAAGGATTAATGTAAGTTGAACCCTACTCCAAATTAGTATCCAATTCCTACCTAAGCTGGGCTTGGGTAGGGAATGTAGGATGTTACATCAAAGTAGGATACTTTAATAATATAGGATATATATGATACTTACCAATTTTCATTTTAGACAATAAAGATGTCAAGGAAATAGGGATCTACTACAAGTAGAATTCATGGTCTTGATGAGTCCTAAGTACAACCAAAGTATCCACTATAAGAAACAATTATTAGAATATGAGATAGCTAGATAAATATGGCCTAACAGTTATTATAGTTTCTCAAGTAGTATATGTTTGGTGCAACTCCACCTCATGTAGTTATCTAAAAGGTTAAGAGTGATAGTAGTGGGGGCATTAGAGGTAGTAGTGATAAGAAGTTAATTATGCAGTGCATCAGTAGAGAGTTGGTTGAGAACTTCTTCAAATTAGGACCTCCTACATTTACAAGCACTAAGAACCCCACTATGGTGATCTTGTGATTGGAGGAGCTAAGAAAAGCATTTGATCAAGCAAGATGTACCACAACATAGCAAACTAGATTGGTAGTATATTAACTAGTTGGTACTTCTTGGTGTTGGTGGAGGACTGAAGAGCAAGATAAGAAATGGATTGGAGGTATCTTAGGATGACTTTCTCATTTCCTTCAGTGTTAGATATATTTTTATTCAATACGACCAAGTCAAAAAGAATGAATTATACAAATTACATCTAGTTAGTCTATGGTAGAGTATGATGCTAGGTCTTCTAATCTCAATAATTATATCCTCCAAATCCATATTGATGTCTAGGAAAGAACAAATATGTTTATCAAAATATATAGACCTTCTCTAAGGATCATATCCTACCTCTTCACCTTACTTCCTATGATAAGACTTAAGATGTAACCATGGATTTGAATAGGATTTAGTAGAAGAATGCAACATGATGTGATAGATGGCAAGAACAATAGAGAGGCATATCATTTGGAGAAAAGATTGGCCCCTCTAAATAGATACATAGATGATGTAGTAGTTGATAGCAACAAGTAGCCAGTGATGCTATTTATCTAGTGAAATATAGAGTTCCTCCAATGTGCTAGGCATCTCTAGAAGAACTACTCGAACTATTTTTCTTGCAAATAGCTAAGACATTAAGCTAAAGAGTAACCGAAGTAGTTAGGCAATGCAAGAGAAGGTAAAGGACATGGATAAAGACCTTCAATATCAATTGGATGTGGTGTACCCCCTATCTATCCTAGTGGAGTAGGACAAAGAACCTTAAGATGGGTTTACGCTCTAATGGATAAATCATTGAATGTGCATTCCAACATGATTGTGAATCCAGGAGGTACTATCTTAGATCTTCCTATGTTTATTTTATTTAATTTAGATGCTAGTCATTCATTCAATATCCTAGCATACTATCTTAGTTATATCTCCTATGTCATATTCTTCATTCTAGGTTGCTAGTGTTATCTACTAGGGTTCACAAGATTCAAGTAGGCTTTTACAAAAATATATTAGTACAACTACAGGGAATATAATAGGCTAGCAATTTATATGTGATGAATTTGTAAGAGTATGATTTGATTTTGACCATGAATTGATTATAATTATTTAGTGTCAATTCAAACTATTGGTAGAAGCTCTTAAGGTTATTAACTAATGGTGGATAGGTGGAGATCTAAACATGTCCTAAATCAATAAAATTAGATTTGATTCCTTTGAAAGTGTTCCATCATATGCTCTAAAAGAGGTATACTTGTTACATAGCATTTGTGTACCATTTAGAGATAATGTAGATTTATCAAATTTAATGGTATGATAGTTTTTAAATATGTTTCATACTAAGTTACCTAGTTTGCCACCAAGGAGAGAGTTTAAGTTTGAGATTGAGCTTAATTCAAGAAATAAGCCTATTTCTAAGGCTTCTCATAAGATGTCTTTATTAAAGTTATTAAACTTAAAGATATAGCTACATAATTTGATGGACAGAGGTATCATTCATTCTAATATTTCTTCTTGATATGCTACAGTATTATTTATCAAGAAAAAGAAAAGGAGTTCATAGTTATGTGTTAACTATAGGCAACTCAACTAGGTAATAATGAACATTAATTATCCTTTATCATGCATTAATGACGTGCTTAATCAACTTTGAGAAGCTCATATATACTTATATATTGATCTTAGGTCACGGTATTATCACCAAAAATCAACTTCAAGATATATTATTCTTATGATAAGTTCCTATTACTTCTGTTTATGTTCATGTATCTAATGAACAATATTGTGCAACAATTCCTAGATCAATTTGTGATTGCTATTATTAAGAACATTCAAGTATCCTCTTCAGATAAGCAGTGAAATATTAAGCACTTACAGATAGTACTGTAAACTCAACGAGAGCATTAGTTGTACACCCAACCATGCAAGTATACATTTGTACACCCAACCTTGTCTCCTATTTTTTAAGAATTGGTATCTCTATTGATCCAACGAACAATGTAGTAGTTTGCGATTGGCTAATTTTTCATACTATTATAGAAGTTCATAAATTTTTAGGATTGGCAATTTTTTATTATAGATTTTTGGACCATTTCTCTTAGATAGCATTTCCTGTGACTCAATGGCTGGGGAAGAATTCTAATTTCACTTTGACTTTAACTTGTTAGACTACCTTTAATAAGCTAAAGCATAGATCAGTGACTACTCTAGTATTTATTTCTCCTACTTCAAGAAGCTCCTATGATATGTGTACAAATGCTTTTGGAGATGGGTTTAGATGTGTTTTCATGTAAGATTATTAGGTAGTGGCATATGCTTCTTTCTAGTTGAGATTCCATAAGACTCATTATCTAATGCATGATTTAGAGTTAGGTGTAGTGGTGTTTACTCTAAAGATCTAGCAACATTATCTATATGAAAAAATGTGACTATTTCTAATAGACATAAGAGTATCCAATATCTTATGATGTAGTCAAAATTGAATCTATAATAATGAAGATAGGTGAAGTTAATACCTAACTTTGACTTCACCATGAGATACAAGTCTAATAGGACTAACCAAGTGGTGAATGCATTAAGCAATATGGTCAACAGACTTAGTACTTTGATCATAAGGTTGGATCTACATGATAGTGTATGGAAGTAACAATATTAGGACCCATGGTATAAAGATTTACAATAGTAGATCACAACTAATGAATTAGTTACAATGGTTAGCTAGGAAGTACTACAAAGATAGGGTCAAATATATGTTATAGAAGCCCTATGATCCATGCTTGTGGACAAGACACACTTGAGCAAGTAATAGCTACATCTAGATAGAGAGAAGATGTAACAAAGATTACAATGGTTGTATTTGTGGTTTGGTATAAAGAAAAATGATCATTATGTTTCTAGGTGTGTATAGATAAGCATGATAGGCCTAGTGGTTCTTTATATTCCCATTGTATTCCCTAATTAAAGTAAAAGACTATTGATATGGATTTCATAGTTAGCTTGCCTTATACCAGGAAAGGTCATGATGCTATTTATATAATTGTAGGTTTATAAACAAAGTTTGTACATTTTCTTATCACTCAAGCTATTATTAGCATGAAGGAAACTACTTAATTTTACATTATAGAGATTGTCCATTTGTATGGTGTACTACAAAAAATTATCAATGATAAGAATGCTAAATTTGTATTTAAATTATAAAGTGTATTTTACTCAAAGATGGGTACCCAACCGAACATGAGTTTTTCATATCATCCGTAGGCCGATGGACAAATAGAAAGGGTGAAATAGATCTTGGAGGATATGTTGCAAGCTTGTGTTTTATATTATCAAGATAGTTGGGATCGGATGTTACCTCTCTTGAAGTTTTCCTATAATGATAGCTATGCAACTATAGACAAGTACATAGATGGTGCATGTTTCTATGTATGTGACAGAATCTAGAATAATCCTCTTTTATCACACTACTATGTAGAGATAGGAACATATGATAATAAATACATCTCTTTTTTATATTAATAACTTGTTTATTTATTTATGTAAGCCATGGTATAGTTATACATCTTTCAACTATAACCATGCATGTTAAGGTTTATAATATGATAATTCTTATCACTTCCCCTCAAACTCCATGTTGGTAAAACATTCAAATAATGTCCAATCAACTTTACTTTATATTTAACCATCCTATGGGATTCATACTTAAATACTCTAACATAAAGTAACATATTCCTTGAGCATATTCTAATTCAACCTTTCCTTCAAATAAATTATTTCAACCTTGAAGAAAATATGTTATTACTTTTATGATTTAAGGGGGGAACAAATAGTGTTTTAAATAAGATCCTATATCTTAACTCCGTTTCATATTAAAATGAAAACCATGAGACAGGAAACATAACAATAATATTTCTTCAAGTAGTGAAGCTTTAAATTAAGTTATTAAAACTATTATCAAGATAATTCTTATAAATTCTACTCTTAGCTCAATCTTGATTATATATCTCTCCACAGTTATTTGTTCCCTGAAATTAAAAAAGAGGAAAATTGTAGCAAAAATCCTTAATTATGAGCATTTTTTCAAGAGATTCAAATAACTAAAATAATAATAAAAACTAGCTTATAAATTAGATAAGATGAAATATGAAATCCATAGAACTTTATTAAATGATCAGACAAAACATTTACATTTCTAAAGATTTTGGATGAGAAGATAAATTAAAATTTGCTAACTTAGCAATTTCATGGACCATAGGATTTTGAAGGGGCTATTACTTCACTCATCATGAAACCTATGGTGGTTAATTTTGTAACTACTACAAAGGATTCGAAGTCAAATAATATAGTAGTCGTGACAAGAGCCTTGAATTTTATTATGACTACTTGCTCAAAAGTAAGACTGACGAAGGAGAGGAGCATTAGGAATTGTGAGCTTGTTTTGGATAATTATACTAAGTATATCTTCAATGTAATTACTAACTATGGATAAATCCTCCAACAATTGTGCAAACTTCTTTGTCTGCTCATTAGCTCTCTTCTCTAGATCTAACTGATTTTGCAAGTCCTTCTTCTCCCTGATCAACTTGTTCTTAGCCTTATATTTAATGTTGAATNTCTTCTCCCTGATCAACTTGTTCTTAGCCTTATATTTAATGTTGAAGTTTTATTTAACTATTATTCACTATTGAATCTCCATCTATGTCTTCTTAGCTTCCTTCAAAAGTTTGAATGTCCTTGACTTAAATGCATCAAATTATGCTTTTATTAAACCACTCAAACTGCTAGCCTCCAACTCCTAGATCCTCTTATTCAAGTCATCCACTTGTGACAATGCGTTATGCTAAATTGACTGCAACTTGCTTAAGTCTTCTTATGCCATGATAGAATGCATATAACATACAACTACATGATATGTACTGTCCTAAATCGTTGGTGTAAGGCTGGAAGGAAAACAAACACCAAGAGATCATCGGGCAGCCACAGCTGACNTGTGCAAACCATCCAAGGCACTCTGCCTTCGTTCTCTTTTCTAGCTTGCCCTTGGGCAGAGGCAGGGTCAGTTGTGCCTGCCCAATGATCTTTC
>MNCI01028452.1:1235283-1254948 GCA_015680685.1 Gnetum montanum | reverse complement strand
GGCAATTGCATTCTTTGACCAGGTTCAATGTATCTGTGTTGGATAGTTGTGCACGAGTTGGATGTGTGTTGGCAATTGCATTCTTTGACCAGGTTCAATGTATTTTACAATTTGTGGGTCATTCAAGCCCATGAAAATACAAACAAATTAGAAAGACAAGCCCTCAAGCGATAAAAAATTTAAAGCAAATTTAGGAGGGTTAGCTCCGGCTCTGGCCTGCTTGACATGCCCACAAATGGGGATTTATAATAAAATGTACAATAAGAGAAATTTGACTGCCCACCTGCAATGTGACCTCCAAAACTTGCAATTTTGAGTTAAATTTTGGAATTTTTGAAGGCTAGAACCCATAGTTATCAATAGTGGACCCTGAGGATGACTTGCACCCTTGAAATCAAGTCATTTTGGCTCAGTTTTGGGGCTCTAAAAGTTGGTGACGCTGATCCTTACGTTGTGCAACGTCTGAAAAAGTAACCCCAGCGTCACCAAGTCAAAATGGCATATTTGAGGCCCTAATCTTGATTTTCTGGAGGCTGGGAGCTACTGGGGACCTTGGTGAAGGTCATGGGGGGTCCTTGTGCTCGATTTCAGCCTGTTTTAACTCAATTTCGGGGCTCCAAAAGTTGGTGACGCTGATCCTTACGCTGTGCAGTGTCTGAAAAAGTAACCAAAGTGTACTTAGCTAAAACCAAACATTTTGAACCTGAAACTTTTGATTCTGGATGCTGGAAGTTGTGCAGTCACTTGTGGGCCCCAAGGGGACCTTTCCTGTTGAATCATGGGCCATCGGGGGCTGTTTTGGAGGCCTCCAAGTTTGGTCATGCTATACTCATGTTGGGTAGTAGCATGACTTAGCTTGATTCTTGTCTAAAAGTGCTAGGCCAAAATTAGTGGTGTTTCATGATAGAAAGTAGTAGTTAAGGTAAGAAGTACCAAGTTATGGGGAGAAGTGATGGTTGATATAGCACTAGATTGCTCAATATCCCTTGTACTTATTTTCATCACCTTGGATTCCCAAAGGCTAGTGCTACACTTCAAAATACTCTTTCAAGCTACAGAGTTATAAACATGCTCAGCTTGAATATCCTTCCTAACTATGGAATCAAAAAACTCTATGATTATCTCATATTTTAAAACTTATTTTCTAGAGTGTGATGGTAGAAGACCAAATCTTGGATCAAGATAAAAGTATCCAAATTAAAGATATTTGTTCACATGATCTAAATAAGCATAATATTTCTTCTTGTTTTTTTATTGCTATAATGTCTTTCATCTCCAAACCTTCAATGATAGCAATGTACAAGTTCTCAGTACAAATTGGGCATGAGCTTTCATAATAGTTTGAACTATCTCATACTCAACCCACAATATTATATAAATGTAGGCAAAAAGAATATAATAACAGAAAAAGTAAAACTTATTAAAATATAAACAAGACTTAATCTATTGCTTGATTTCTTGCTTCAAGAACATAAACTAGTCAAAAAGCTTATCAAGATGAACTTTGATATGAAGAAGAGTTATCATCCATCAAGATATGTCCACATTTTTATCCCTCATAATCTAGACCTCTAGATAATAGAAATGTAGGAATACATCAAAGGAATGGAAGGTATATCATTCAAACTTCTATCTTGATTGATTTGATATGCCAAAATTTCAAAGGATGGAGAAGTGTATTCCGATGATTATGTATATGTGCAAGTACATAACTTTGGAGAATAATTGGGATCAAAATATGAGACCATCACTTAAGGAATAATATGAGCCATTGATTGAGTTTCTAATTTCAAGCCCAGAGTAGAAGTCAAGGAAGCTTAAATAAGTCCATTCAAGGAATTTAGGATGCTTGAAGGCAAGACTCAATAAGGTCAACTTGATCATTTCTCAACCTTAGGTGCATACTGGATGTCAACACTTCATGATGAACCTTTAAGTTGAGAGTAGAAAATTTGCAAATGCCAACTTTCATGATGTTTATTAAAGTGAGCATCTAAGCTTACAAGTGGACATCCTAGCCAAAGGAAAACTAGTTTCAAGATGGATGTCCCAGCTTCATCTAGACATCTAGCCAAAGTCTTAGGCACTATAGGATGGACACCTTAGTTTTGAGGTGAATGTCCCATGTACCTGTTGAAGTAAATAAATAAGTTGCTACTAGCTTATTTTCTAACTTTAGTTCAAGGTGAGAAACTTTCTTGGGCACAAGAATTATAAAATCATGTGTAGAAATCCAAATCAAGTATGAAATCCATAAGTAAACATTAAATTTATCAAGTTGGATTGGCATCTTAACTATGGCTTTGATAAGGATCTACATTAACTAAGAAACAACAAAGGTTGAAATATTGGAAGCTTATTTGGAACTTGCATCACCATTACTACATCATTCTCCTAGGGTTTTAATTTAATTTGTTTCATTCATTTATGCATGATATTCAAATCCATAGCTTTATCATTGTTGCATCATTTGTATTTGGATCTCGATTTAGGGCCTATTGTTTCACTTGTGTTTTTACTCAAGTTTGAGAATAACTTGTGTAGATCTAATGTGTAGAATCATTCTTAATACACTCCCCATATTATTGTAATTCTTGATTATTCTATGGAGCATATATTCTTTGTATGAGGAGATCTATATTAGAACCTTGAGGGGTTCACACTTAGGTGGTTAAGCATTTGTCATATTATCTTTGCCCTGAGGGGTTGTGAGTGTGTCCTATGGAAGCATCACATTTTTAGTCTTACAAGGTTATTGGAAGTCCTATAGAATATCAAACTTGAAGTCCAATTTACCCTACAAGAAGTCTGTAGCCTCCAAGAATCTACCACAGTAGTATCCTTATCCACAGCTTAATTTTAGAAAAAAATTTAGTATTAAGTTTTACCACATAGATTGGTGAGTCTGATCCATTTCACATTTACGTGCATTTTGAATAGCTTAATATTTGCATAAGCTTTATATGATCATTTTATGTATAACTCATTTAACTTTAAATTGAGAGGATTTTGTAGTGTGATTGTTGCTAGAAAAATAGAAAATATCATTATACTATCGATATTACTAATTTATGTGTTTTTTATGGCTAACTATTTGGGTGAATAGATTTATTGATGAAAAACATCAGATATATTTTATGGTTTGAAGAAATCAAGACTTGATTTGTAAATTAGAAAATGTAGAGTTGTACATTGTATCAAGGGAATATGGTATAGATTTTTATGGTTTCTATTCATTTTTCATGATTGCTTTTCGGTTTAGAAAATTAGCAATGGTTAAGCTAAAATCTAAATGTGGTATTTTGTGCTAGTTGGGAATTATTCATTTTACTTATCTTTCATTTTTTTAGAATACTAAAGAATCAAAAATTAAGCTTGAGGAGCATTAAAATTTATTCTACAGTTCTACTCAAGTCTTATGTGTTTGTTGATCATAAAATTAGAATTTATTTACTAGCATAACCAAATCCAAGGCAACAAAGCTAATGTTATATCTTTACTGGTAAATTAAGTATATGGGATGTTGTATGTGCTAAATGTCGAATGTGTTGGTAACTTATTTTCCTATCATTTTGCATAATGGTTTGCTAACTGATGTTTTTGCTAGTCTAAATGAAAGACTGGATTTCTGTTGATTGATTAACAACAAGGAAAAAACAAATTATGTGTGCATTTTTCAACTAGAATTTTAGGGGCTTTGGGTATTATCTCTTACTTCCTAAGATCAAGGTGTTACATTTTTCTAAT
This sequence comes from Gnetum montanum, assembly GCA_015680685.1. Taxonomy (NCBI): domain Eukaryota; kingdom Viridiplantae; phylum Streptophyta; class Gnetopsida; order Gnetales; family Gnetaceae; genus Gnetum; species Gnetum montanum. The sequence continues at coordinate 1,251,201 of MNCI01028452.1, read as the reverse complement.
TATTTTTCTTCATCGAGCTAAAATTAATATCAAAATCAATGACCAACATCAATTTGTCCCTCTAAATTGAAAAGTGATATTAAACAACAACTTCTCATATCAATTTTCCACTTTAGCTTCTAGAATTAACTTTGTAACATTCATCTAACACCTAGTATACATTATAGATTCCTTAGAATTATGATGAATGCCTCGTCCAAGTATAAATAGGGGTCAATGATGCATAACCAAAGGTGGGATTTTTGGCACTATTGAGAAAAATCTAAGCAGCATCTAGCATTTTAAGCATTTTGGTAATTGAGAAAACTAAGGTCTACATCAATTTTACCAACTTCAATTTTCTTCTTTAGATTTGGTTCTAACTTAAAGTTCAACTTCAATTTTTCACTTTTCCTTCTACTTTGGTTTTTGGTCCTTTGGAAAACCAATGTTTAGTAATATTAAAAATAAGATAGTAGCTTCAACTTGTAGTAAAAGAGTTGATAGTTATAGCCCATCTCCCCTTCAACCCTTGTGACAACTTTGCTTCCCTTTGGGTTCAACCTATATTCTTATCTCTTAAGCATATTTGTAAAACCTCATGTTTCTAATGCTTTGTTAATATACTTCTCTCCTTGGGATTTTGTATTTTGATGATGCATGAATGTGTTATTTTCTAATCTTGATGCTTGTTAGTTAGACTGAAGTTTGATGTATTTTGTCTTTACTACATTTTGATATTCCTTACTTCATGCACTTTGTGGTATTCATGCATTACTTTAATTATGTATTTCTTTTGGATGTTTTTTATTTATGTATTTTCATCCAACAAATGTGCACTAATCCTATTGACGAGTGTGGCAAGATTTCATGGAGGTTTTGGTGCAAGCATGATATAGTTGGAAACTTATGATATTTTTGGTATCATAAAGTTAAACCTAGATATATTTTATATTTTATGTAATTTAATTTAATTTATTAGATTATCTTAGTTAGAGTATTTGAGTTAGACATGTTATTTTATTTTAGTGCATTATGGTATGTGTTACATGGATTATGGAAGAGAGTGAGAAAGTTATTGTTGGAATGATTCTTTCGATGGAACTTCCATTATGGTAACTAGCCTAATTTTCCTCTTCGTGATCTTGGAAACCTCTCATTAAAAAATTCATGACTTCTACAATTTGCACACCTTTACATTTATGTGTATGAGAAAGAGAAGTGCTACTAGAATTCAAAGCTTATGGAGGTGCTAGAGGTTTCTAGTTTGGTTCATGCTATCAGTAGACTCATGTGGTGCTTCATTCTATTTGTGTGGATTTCTTCATGCATATTTGAGATGATTAATCTTGGACTCTCTTCTATTTACCATAATTTACAAGGTTTTGTATACATTTGCATGGGATGGGTTCTGTTAAATTATTTTGTAGATCTATAAATTTTTATTGGATTGGGTATTGCTTTGATCAAATAGATGCACAAAATTTTGGTCATTTGGTTTTCAATTTCATGATTTTATTCATTGTTGTTTCTACTAGTTTTAGGTGTAAGTTTTGTGAGAGATCAATATCAACAGTTTTGTGGATTTGGGTCCTGCTACTATGGATGGCTAATATTGGTTGCAATTTTGGTTCTCCAGTTTGTTGTATTTTCCATTCTGTATATTTGTTGTTTCAATCAAGGTAATACAAGTATCCCTACCCGATGGTCAATTTGAAGTTTTGGGTTCTAATTTCCTTGCATAGCATCTTGATTTTTGTCATCATTATTCTTTGTCAAGGTCTCTAGGTTTTGTTTAATTGTAAAAATCTCCTTGCTATTGTTTTGTTTCCATGGTGTGTGAATCAAATCCCATGGTTGTACTTATGTCCTTTTATGCATTATGAGGATTTAATTTCTCTGTTGGTGTTGCTCTTATTTATTTCTTTCTCATTTCTTGATTATCTTATCGTGCTTGTCAAATCTCTAACTTTTCCCTTGTTCTCAATGTTCCTAGTGTTTAATCCATTGTTTAAGAAATTTCCCTCATCTATTTTTCTCTTATTCCTCTTATACAAGACACCTTGAAAATTGGAAAAATTTCTTTCCCACATGTCCAAAGCTCTCAAAAAGACATCTTATCCTGAAGGAAGATGACTTTGCCTTGTGCAAGACATCTTTGGAAAGATGCCTTTCCAAACTACAAGACATCTTTACCCCTATAAGACATCTTCCAAGTCTGCCAAACATCTTCTATAAGATATCTTCTCTGGTTGTAAGAGGTCTTTCTCTCTTAAAAGACCTTTTCCTAGGGTAGAAGATGTCCTTCATAAGACATCTTCCTACAATAAAAGATATCTTTCCTACCAACTAACTTTGGGAAAAACATTGTTTCTTAGGCCTAGTTTTCCAAAGTGGCTCTAAATTGGTCTTCTCAATTCTATAATATCCCATACTTATCCCAAGTATTGGTGCATACTCTTTTAGCCAAGTTTGTGTCAATTAGTTAATTCCTTGGCAATTTTTGGTTTCCTAGGATGATGGCCTTGGTCATCTAATGATGCTAGAATTCAGTTTGAATCATTTGGGAATTAATAGTTGCAAGTTATCCATATTGGTTTGGTTGCTCTTGATGGAATCTCTTGACTATTAAACTCTTTCAATTTTTTGTAGCCCTTCACTATCAATTTTTGGTTTGCCATGTTTGGTTGTTTGTTGGTATTTTGATGTTGGAATTAGAATTGAGTTGTTTGTTGGAGATGTCTGGCAATTGAACCTCATTGGGATGCATTAACATGGCTTTCATTTTAGGTCTCATCCTACGTGAAAGGTGACTCAATGGCTCATTGGTCCTTTTTATTTGATGCCTCTAGAACATTAGAGATGAGTCTTGGATGATGCCTCTAGCATCAATAGTTTGGGATGTATAAGATGAGTCTTGGATGATGCCTCTCATTTGGTTTAAGACAAATAATAAATCCATACATATGGTAGTTTAATATTTGGTTTTCTTCAATTTGATATTTGGAACTAATCAAGTGCACATGTCAACCTTATCACACATTGATACTAAGTGTGGTGCATGCTAGCCTCCTTGTTTGCGTATTGATAGGTGGAATAGCAATTCGTTGAAGTTAGTAATATTTGGTTGGATTGTTATAGCGATATGATCTTGGTTACTTGGTTTGTATGTCTATGCTAACATGTTTTGGCAGTCAACCATGCCTCACCTAGCCATCATGAGATCTACCTAATTTTCATTTAAAGGAGCTGCCAAGGTTCCTCATGTAATTTTATACTGATATTCCATTTTTCTTATAGGTTACTACACCTAGGTGGAGTATGGAGACGTTTTGATGACTTGCTAATTTAGAGCTCCTATATCTTGATATATTTCCTGTTTTGGACATTATTTAGTTATACATGTACTTGGCTATTTAGCATTTTTATTCAAACATTATCTCTTTATTATTCATGCATTGGGATATATGGATATTGTATGGCTAGATCCATATTATCATGCTAGTCATTTAAGGAGAATTCAAATTTGCAACTAAATTGTTCTTATTGTTAGTGTTATATTTCTATTAATTTGTTTCAAATTTTCAATTTATGACATATCATCTCTTGTAGTTAGTTTTTAGTTTTCATCATACATGTATAATATAATTTAAATAATTCCATTACTTTCCTTTTATTATGCTAGGATTTTTTGTTCTTTGGTCATGGCTTCTTGTAGGTTTCCTTTCCATTTCATTTTACTACATAGATTTGTTTAATGTTCAACTTCCTTTGTCATAGGCAAGCATTCGTTAGGCGTTTATACCCAATTTAATGCTTTCTAATCCAAGGTTAGAAAAAAAGATGTTACAATATTCCTTTTTACTTTAATTCTATAATTTGTAAAATGGTTGTATGCTATGTTTTAAATTAGATTGCATCTAGAAATGATTTATGTGCTTCTAAAGTAACACCCTTATTTATTCCAAAGTTTGGGGATTTTTTCTTTAAACTTACATGCATTTTATTTTACTTTTTAAATTTTAACAAAATATACTATCATGCATCCTTGTATTTTCCTATCTCATGTCTTTGTTTTTTGTTTGCATTTGCAACCTACTAGGTTCCCATTTGATTTGAAAGATATCTCCAACCATTTGTGGCTCTCAATTAAAGCATTTATCTTAGTTTATGTGAGTGTTCTTATCAAAAGAACATTTCCACCAAAATAGCTACTAAAACTTCTATTGATTATTTGGACTCATTATCTGTTTCATTAGTGAATGTCAACAACATAGCCAAGAGTTCCAAGATATGCTCATCAAAAGTTTGGGTTCTAAGAAAGCATTCTTAAATCTCCATAGGCTCATTAAATGAGTCATCTAGAATCTCCCTAGTTGCATCATGAACTAATCTCTCCTCTAGACATAAAATATCTTAAACGACACACAAATATTTAATTACCATGCTTGTACACCTTTATTTTTAACATGATCGAGAAGCATCATAATTGATAAGCTTGTAATGAGTTCTCTTAGTCTCATCCTTGTTCCTGATCTTGAAATAAAGATCTTGGAACATAATCCAAGCATCAATGATATTCAACCAAGCTCATTTCATGATCACTAAAATATTTTCCTTTAGCCTTGTTATTTAGCTTAATAACAATGAAATCACTAAGCTATGACTAGCTCTCCAAGATTGTCATATCATTTACCTATTCAACTAGATAAGTATAGAACTAGTCAACTAGCTATGATTTGATATAGGTGTTCTTTAAGTGGAATCAAGTTCCAATTAATTTACTATTACAGAAATATTATATTGATTTTAGAACTAGAATTACTTAGAGCTAAATAATCATCTTTTTTACCAATCTATAGTTTGGCCATTAGGCTACCTAAGTTTCCTCTCTTCTCAAAAGGATGGCCTTACTTGACCAAATATTTGGCTACTTTGAATATAAAAAGTGTATTTCATATTGTTGCCATTAGTTTTTGTGTAAATGGACTTGCCAACATGTTTTTTATCGTCCCATCCTAAGTACCAATGTGCAAATTGTAGATTCTTTTAAATATTTGGGCCTCATTTATATGAACAATTAAAAGAAAGAATAGCAGGAGGTTTCAATGTTATATATCCTTTTAAAATCAAGTGCAATGATTTAGGACTCTAGGCTTGGAAGGTCAAAAAATAAACTTTTCAAACTATCATCTATCCTACTGTCTGTTGTTTAGGGACTTAGACTCGATGCTAAACTTTGGAAAGATACTGAAAACTGCAAAAAAATTTTCTTCTCAATGAGTTAAAGGTGAAGACGTAAACATCTTACTCAATGTTGTTATGTGAATGTGATTTATTACCTTTATAAGCATAAGCCTATTGCCAATTCATTGTATACACTCATAACTTACATGTCTCAAGACAAGACAAATTCTCTCAAGGAATTCTTAAGCATTTCCAAGTTGTAGTTGGTATTATCAAGGAATGCAATGGTTGAGAAAATAGAATATTTCTTGGGATAAAATGCTACAAAATCCTAAGAATATTTGCTATTTATTCAGGTAGAAGGTTTTAACACATTTGTGTTTTAATCTAAAAGGTAAGAAAAACTATTATTTACATTAGATCTAATAAACTAGATGTAAGCTCACTATCTCTCAGCTACAATTCCAATCATTAAAGTGCCATCAACAAACTTCGCTTAAGTTTACATTATCTTAGAATTGAAAGTGAAAGATGGGTTCAACTCCCCCAAAAAGAGCACACCTATAGGTTGTCCATGTTAGAAGCCCTTCAAGATAACTTGCATGTATTTCTTTTATGTGTTGTAACTACCAATTTTAGATGATGTTATAATGTTGCAACAAAAAATTTATATAATTTGTTTCTATTGACCCTATTAGTACTTGGTCAATTTATAGAGTTTATCTTTATTTTTCCATAAAAATGTAATATATGTCCAATAGATCCTATGGATCTTCAAATGTAATAAAGCTTTAATTTTAGTTTCATACTTTCATAATGCTCAAGGTAAAGAACTAGAAGTTTTGCAACATGAACACCTTTCTTCTTTTTTGCATTATCTTTTGCTTACAAAGATGAGGAAGACTAGAAGGAAGAAACCTATTGTAGTTTTAACTTTGCACAATTGCAAATCATGAAGGAGAAGCTCAAGGAGATTGGGGAAAAAATGTCAAGAGTTGCTGCCTAAGAAAGCCAATGCTATAGAAGAGAAAGACCATGCTATTCAACAATGGGTCATAATAAAAGCACAATCTCAACATTGAAACTAGTACAAAGAAAAAAATCATCAAGGAAAAGGAGGAAATCAAGACCCAATTGAATGCAAAAATGAAAGCACACAAGTAGACAAAGAAGTTAGCTTAATCATCAAGTGACTTGTCCATAGTTGGTGATTATATAGATGATTTCTTTAATCTTATTGTACAAAATAATATAATCATCTTTGATCCTCCTTTGTCTATGCCTAGTCCTGTCCTTGGGTAAATGTCATTACAATAAAGTCTCTTGTCCCCCTAGTTATGTACTCTAGTTTTCAATCCTCTGCAATTTCAACCACAATCAATGCTTCCATGTGTAATTGATGTTCATTCCTAGTCCATGGATGCAAGAAAAACTAATGATGGTTATTCAATGTTCCATGAGATTAAAGATTTGAGAAGTATAAAAATTGTGCCTATGCCCAAAGGTCCAAGAATGTAATTTTTAAATGAAAATTTAATGAATGTTGTAACTCCCTTAACATTATGTCTTTAACAATAAAGTATTAACCTAGTGGTAAGACTTTTAATTTGGTAACTCCAAGTTATGGGTTCAAGTCTTGTGGGTAATACTAAGTTCTAATTTAACTATATGTCTTAAGGATAAATATTGTTTAAAAAATGTCTCAAGGAATTTATATAACCATGGAGATAAACTAAAGCATGACAATGAGTAGAATAAACCATCAAAAGACATGATTCAATATAAAATATTAGTTTCATTGCTTGAAAATGTGTTGCTAATTTCACAAGCCTTTACACGTGAAATAGAATTGCTAATTAAGGAATCCTTGGTGAGCAATTACGTCTTCTCCACAATCATGATAATTGAAAAAAATATTCCTCAAGTATAATATAGGTTATGGAGAACAAATGTAAAAAACACAGTGTCTCTAAAACTTGTTTTAATAAAGGATAAAAATGATGGGAAATCTAGACTATTTGAAGACAATGAGTGGACAATTAAGTCTTCCCAACATTGATAAAGTTATTCCACATTGAGTTTAAGTGGGAGTGTTAAAAATCACTATGATTTTAAGTGGGAGTGTTAAAAATAAAAAAAATAACCATGTTAGGTTACATGTTCAAATAATTAATAGTTAACGATTGAGAGATATGTTGATTAGTGACTAGTTGTAACTCTTCTACTGGTTAGGAGTAAAATAGCTAAAAACAAAGTCCTTCTACACATCTCAAATATATAACCGAAAGTTTAGTGGATATATATGTATATAATTGTTTCTTGTCTATAATACAATTATGTTAGCATCTGTGGAATTTGTACATTTCTTGGTTATTATAACTATAAGATAGTATAATTTAACATAATGCTTAACTACTGATTGTAATAATTATCTTAACAATGTTCTCTCAAATTCACTATGTATGTTTATGTTCTAGTTTACCTTAGCTTTGATGGGTTGCTTTCATTTAAATTATGTTTTTAATCAACCATGGGTCTATCAATTATCTACCTTTATAGTTTGGTCTATTTTATTATTTTATCAATAAATTCTCAATAAAATAAGCTTGCCACTTTTCTATGGACATCAAATTCTAACATGTTCAAGAAAAAAAGACACTAAGAAAAGAAAAATCACAAGACAATATAAATCTACAGGTATGAAATAATTGAAGTCAATCACAGTAGCAAAACTATAGGAAGTATTAATCAATCTGGGCAAATAACTCACAAGACACACCTATCTTCATCAGATAATAACAATGTCCAACTCTTATCACATAAGACAAACCATTTTCTTGTATACAAGCTTTCTATAAATAGTGGTTTTTTTACCTCAAATACTTCTCCAATTTTAAGTTTCAACAATGATGAAAGTGATGTAACCATTGCTATCACCATCTTTAACACTAACAACTATTTTTCTTCTCTTGATTTTTCAAAATATCATTTATAAAACTATACACAAGTAAACATAAAGCATTTCCTTTTCATCTTTTTGTGATTTCTACATAATGTCACTGTAATATAGGGTAAATATTTTTTATTATTATTATTATTAATACTCCCCCGCCCTCCCCCGTTGTATTTCACTTTTCCTTATTCCTCAATTGTGTCTTATTTAGTTTTCATTTCATTTGATATTCCATTCATGTCTTCCTCCACTGTATCCAATTATTGTTTTTTTTTTAATTGGTTTACTTTAAAACCACATTATACATCGATCCCATTGCTTTGCTTGACTGCATTTACAAGGTCATGAGGCCTGCCACCAACTAATCAACCATACACAACTTTGTACGTGACGTTGGGTTTAAGTCATCCCACAAAACATCCAACCAAGACGGTAAGCAAAAGAGAGTAAGATACCAGCGGCCTAAAAGGATGTATTCAAATATATAATTAAAACTCAAGCATTATTGAATTTAATTGCTGATAATCTTTACCTTTGAAAAGAGCGTTTGTTGTCATCTTTGATGATACAGTTCCATTATGCAAAAAATAGTAATGCAACTAGCTAAATTTAAAGGTAAAAAAAAGCTCAAATGTTTAATAATCATCCCCAATATTTAACTTCAATCAAATAACTCTCTCGAGTGCTGCAATACAAACTATTTAGCATAGAACACTGATTAAATTATGAACTGTTATGAACTGCATTTATGTCCATGAAAATTATATATGACCTATTAATACCGGATAAGAACTAAGAAACTTGAATTGATACAGAAATTTACATTCAACGAATCGTTTGCCACTTTACAATGACAAAAGCAGAGACTGTGCACAGACAAATTACACGAAAAAATGATTCCAAGAAAATGGAAGATTTACAAAAACAACAATGTGCTTTCAGTTATAAGGCTTGAGAGAGGAAATTTCTAACGGCCTTCTCTTCACATAGCCCAAAAATTGACCAGGCAACTCTGCTAATAGAGACTGTGCAACTGCTTCTACTGCTGAATCAAGGACATAAGAAATCAATAGTCATTCATCAAAAACATTCAATTCGCAATGTGCGACCTTTTATTTGCTACTGGTTTTTCTGAAAATATCTGGAGAAGAACTTTTCCGGTTAAACTACTTACTCGGCAAATTTCGCATGGGAACAAACTGCACTATATCTCTTGTTGCAACTTGTCCATTTGAACTTTCCAGAGGTTCACCATTATCTGCATCTAAGATCTGTTCAAGCATAACAACATAACAATAGGTAGAACTCAGCCATGAGATGGTAAATTTTAGGATAAGTGTCAATAAGTCAACGATAAAGTAAAATTTGAGAGAGAACACTTGTTACTTAATCAGTGCCAGTATAAACATTTTACAGTCTACAGAGATTTTATTAAACAAAGAAGTCACCAACGTCGATAAGATCCATAAGTAGCTTTACAGCTGTCATGAAAGAGATCAAAACATTATCTTACTATAAAAACTTATTTTTCCAGGTAAAAGGATAATTTTATAATTAATTTAGTGTACATCCATAAATTTTTCTGGGATCCTGGAAATCAACAAAGAAACTTAATTATCAAAACTAAAAGTTGCATTAAATCTTGATAACAAAATTAAAAGCGCTATTTCAAAATGCAGCTTTTAAGCCACACATGAAAACATTATTTATTCTTTTTCCCAGATAAAGTTCTATGTATATATAGGTTGCAAAGTTCTATGTTATTTATTCAACCTCAACGTATCCACTATTTTGTTAAAAGAACATAACTGGGATGTTATTTATCATAATCAGGTGTTAGCTTAGCTTAGTGGTAACAGTCTTGGCATGGAAACCAAGGTCCAAGGTTTAAAAAAAAAAATCTGTAAAAGGAATTCTGAAACTACAGTGTCTGAAGTGTCTGAAGATCCAAGAGGGTCATGTAATTAAAAATTCAGTTTCAGTATAATTACAGTTTAATTAATAGATGCAATCTATGTCCAAGAGTTGTGACTTTTCCTAAGTTGGTAAACAAGTGAGGAACAATCTGAGTCAGTACACATGCCCAGATAGCTGAGAACAGTTTAGGATATCTATAACATGTATATAGAGTAGAAAAGGATCATCACCAGAGCCACAGTGCTCATCCCACTAATCAGGGTCTTAGGATAGTCGGTAGAGGAGCGAAAACCTAACCTCCTCTTCGAGTGACTGCACCCAGACTCAAACCCAGGTCTTGGACTTGAGAAACAAGCACCTTACCATCACTCCAAATGATCATCCCTATTTATGTACAGTAACTTTATGATTATTCACTTCCTTTAAGAGTTCAGCATTACAAAATTACAAATATGAAACAACCTTGTTCATTAATTCCCATTGACATAAGTTTTTAACATTATTTTAGACCTTAGATTGATTGTTTGAGGAATCATTGTTGTTCTCTCTTTAAAGCATGAATTTATGTATGATTTCACGATTAATGATAGAAAGTGCATTTAATGCACGTGTTAAGAAAGTGGTAAAACCATAAAAAAAAACCATACTTGTGTCAATTGTACACATTTCTTACAATTTTCCTCTGTGAATTTCAAAGATTGCATTTTCCCTACTGTGTTGTGCACAAACCCTGGTTTCTCAAGAGTGCACCATTTGAAGCTCCAACATAAAGTAATTTGCAACAGCTGTGACCCTTTGTGATAGCAATTTCTAACGTAACTTTTTTTTTCATTAATTGTTTCGAGTCCTCTGGTAAAAGAAAGGACCTTTGATAATTTAAAATTGATGCACAGTTTCCCTTGTTTCAGTTCTGATGGCAGTGAACGGGATTCACAAACCAGGTTATAATCATTCAAGACCAGGAAAGCAGAAAAGCTACTTGTCGCATATGTGTGCGACTCCAAAGACGACAAAAACAACTTAACGCAAGACACCTGATGCCACAATTGGCCTATACAACGATCTTGCAAATCACTACGAGGTGACAACAGAGTTTTCTCACTGATTGATGCTTTTCTTAAACACAAAGTAAGCTAAATCATAGCTGGGTTAATTTGGTCAAGACTAGAACCGTTTGTCTGGCTTTACATCAATTCAGTTACACTACAAGATGTTGATCTTGCATTGTAATCGTTATCAAAAGATATTTTCTGTCATATGTCTGAAATGCAGATCTAATTAACCTTTTTTGGGGGGTGTTTCGGAGATTCAATTCGTCAATCGCTTGGAATCATGACTTGGAATCTTCTAATATTGAAAGAACATTGAACAAAATATCAAATTTCTCGCAAATTTGAAAAACATATGGACTCCTATTAACAAAATGTAACAAACAAGCCATGGTCATCTGGAATCACTTGCAATTGCTTGGAATCATGATCCAAAATCACTTGAAATTACCTGGAATCAGAAAAAAGAATCCAAGACCTATCCAAATCGCAGTGAGCTAGATCAAGATTCTGAATTCACTTAAATCAAGATTTTGATCTGCATTTCATAAGTATGATTTCTGAATAAATATGGTAAATGGTAACTCTTATCCTTTTTTTGAAAATCACAAAATAATTTTTGTGATTTTGCTTTAAAACCATCAAGGATCGAACATCTTAATAGTTGAGATTCCAATGGTTGATAAAATAAACCTGTATACATTTCAAGATGCGAGTTGAAGAGCTCTAACTTTTCTTAATGCAAGGGTCTGTTTGAGGATTCGAATTGATTGGTTTGTTTTTATGGAGGAGGGACTAAAGACCTAGATGCAGCCCTTTCTTTATAAAGACAATGCATTTTTCTTAAGTTTATTTGTTGTCAGCATATGATGCTATTCTATCCACAATCAATTTCGATGTAGTAGAAAAAAGTCAGTATCTAAATGATCGAGTTATTATTGCCGAGTTATGGGTTGCAACCATGGTAAAACAGGTTCAAGTTCCCATAGTGAATATAATTATAGAGCATGGTGACCAAGATCACATCAATAAACAATGGTATGGCGAATATCAGAGAGATCTAAAATCTAATTCCTTCATTTTAATTATCAATCACCATGCACTCAAGAACAGGTTCATCAATCATGAAAGCCAATATGAGTTTCTTGGAAACTATGGTTAGAATTGGCTTTTCTTAGTGAAGAGAGATCATTTTATATTACAAAGAAAAGAAAATTTTAGAGCTATTTGTATACAGCCCAGCTTCCCAGAACAAAATGAAGCTGGGCACCCTATCCAAGCAAACAACCAGAAACAAAACTCAGCCAACAAAATAAGGAGTAAAGCAACAAATAAATACATCAAGCTCCTTGATACNAAAATAAGGAGTAAAGCAACAAATAAATACATCAAGCTCCTTGATATNATTAATTGTTGTATTTCCTTTTATGTTGCATTTAATGTGGGGATGTGTTTTATCCCACGTGTATAAGGATTGGGGTTTGGTCCTCATGTTTCTTCATAAATAGAAGGCTTGGGGTAGCCTTTAGTGTGTGCTTCAAAGTGAAAGCATTGTATCAAGGTTTTACCTTGGAGACGTGAGTCTTGTTGGTGTTGATCTGAGATCTGTTGAAATAACAGATTGTGTGTTTGAAAAGTTGCAAGGACGGCTTGTATCCTTAAGATTTGAGAAGAATAGAAGGCAGATCAGCATTTTTGTGGAAGTAGGGTAAAAGAGGCCCGAACCACGTAATTCTCTGTGTTCTTGTGCTATTTCTTTTTTATTGTTTTCATTCTGCTTTCATTTTGTTATCACAGCAAATGTTTGCTAGAGTTTGGAATGTTTTGAGAGTGGTTTATAGTGTTTCTTACAGTGCAATATTTTGCCTCTAATGATTTATTCAGATCTGTAGGGTTTTTAATAATTTCTCTAGTACATTTGTAGTCTGTTTTCAGATCTGTGTTTTTCATATCTGTGTTTTCAGATCTAATTGTTTTCAGATCTGATTATAACAACTGGTATCGAAGCAAGGTTTAAAAAGATGGAGAGGCTGCAAACAACGGAAAGATTGGTAGGAAAGAACTGGAACGTTTGGAGCATTTTGATGAAAGCTGTTTTAACACAAAAGGATTGCCAAGAGGCCCTAGATCCCTCTCAACTAGCAGGAATGTCAACTGCTGATTGGAGGAAAATTAAGACTAGGGCATTGTCTTTTATTCATCCTTTTGGTCTCAATCAAATTGGATATGGATCCGCATGATCTGTGGTAAACACTGAACAATAGGTTTGACAAAGTATAAGGTTTGAATACCTTTCACATTTATCAGAAAGTTTTTAGATGCAAGAAAAGATCTTATGTGTCTTTTCAAGATCATTTGGATGAGATGATGGGAAATCTGAATAAGTTGGAGAAATATAAAATTGTTATTCCAAATCTAGTTAAATCCTATGCTTTGTTAGACTCCTTACCTGATTCCTGGTTTGCAATTGTGATATCTATTATTACTTCTATGAGTGTTTCATCTATGACATTTAAACAGGTTGTGTCTACCCTTCAGGATTCAGAAGGAAGAGAAGATGAATCTTTTAGATCTGGAAATGTTTATGTAGCAGAGGAAAGAGGTAGAAGTAAGAGACGTTTCCCAAGTAGGGGAAGAAGCACGGACAGAGGAGTATCACATGGCAAAACTCAAACTCAAGAATGCTGGTACTGCAAGAAGAAAGGTCATTTGAAGAAGGATTGTTTTGCATGGAAAGCACAGAAAAATAAAGGAAAAGGAAAGGAGAAGAAGTCAGAAGAAGGAACATCAGAGGTACATGTAGCTGATGAAAACGTTAGTTTTCTGATTCAAGAACAATGTACAATGGTGGCAGATGGATGTAGCAGTGACATCTGGTTGATTGACTCAGGTGCCTCCTTTCATATTTGTCCAGATAAGTCTTGTTTTGCATCTTATCATAAAGTTGAATCTAGTTTTGTATATGCTGCTAATGGAAAAGCTTTAAAAGTTCTTGGAATTGGAAGTATAAGTTTGCAACAAGCAGGGATGCCAAAGGTGACAATAGATAACGTTAGACATGTTCCTAAAGTTACAAAGAAGTTGATTTCAGTTCCACAGCTAGATAATTCAAGTCTGAATTTCAGTAGTGGAGGTGGGCATTGGAGGATTTCCAAGGGAATCATGACCATTCTGAAAGGAAAGAAGGAGGGCAGCTTATATACATTGATGGTAGATTCATGCAACTCTATTGCAACAATTTCTGATACAGAAAATTCTGAAGTATGGCATAGACGTTTTGGACACATTGGCTGATCAAGCTTAAAGGTACTTCACAATTAGACTCTCATTCCTGTATTTTCTTATGCTCAAACTGATTGCAAAGACTGTTTAGTTGGAAAATCTAAGAGAGTAAACTTTTGTAGGGATTTGGACAGTAAAAAGAAAAATATGTTAGAATTGGTTTATTTTGATGTTTGTGGTCCTATGAATCCCATTTCTCTTGGTGGATCTATTTATTTTGTAACTTTCATAGATGATTGTACAAGGAAGGTTTGGGTTTATATGCTGAAATCAAAAGATGAAGTGTTTTCAGTTTTCAAAACATTTGTTGCAAGAGTAGAAAATGAAACAGGTCTGAAAATAAAATGTTTGCAAACTGATAATGGTGGGGAGTACACTTCTAAAGTATTTGCTGATTTTTGCAACATCAAAGGAATTAGGCACATTCGTACCCCTCCTGGTACACCACATGAAAATGGAGTTGCTGAAAGATGCAACAGAACATTGCTGGATCGTGCAAGAACAATGGTTTCAGGTGCATGCCTACCTAAGACATTACGGGGAGAGGTAGTTATGACTGCTGCATATTTGGTGAACAGGTCTCCACATTCTTCAATTGATAATGTTGTTCCAGAAGTTGTTTGGAAAGGTAAAAACGTTTCATACAGTCATTTAAGAGTTTTTGGATGTGAGGCATTTATGCATATTCCAAAGGAAAACAGAACTAAGATGGAAGACAGGGCTAAAAGTTGCATATTTGTTGGATATGGAGAAGATGAGTTAGGATTCAAACTTTAGGATCCTAAATTGAAACGTGTAGTGAGATCAAGGGATGTTAAATTCAGAGAAAATGTGATGTTTAGTGAGCTGCAAAAGAAAGACAAGGACAGAAATGGCTCAGAAAGCATAAGAACTCCTCTTAGCGTGACTGAAGAAATTGAAAATGATGAAACTCATGGATTTTCCAGATCTGGAAACATTGGACAACATGTTGAAAGTACTTGGCAGCAAGCTGAGAACTTAGGACAGCAAGGAGAAAATGCAGAACAGCAAGAAAATGAGGTAGAAGATGATGAACAAGGAACTACAGATGTGTCTCATTGGGTTAGAAGGTCAACCAGAACTACCAAACCTCCTGACAGGTACTCTCCCTCATTGAATTATGTACTTTACAGCGATAATGGTGAACCAGAAACAGTGAAAGAAGCCATGACATGTGTTGATGCCACAAAGTGGAAGGCAGCTATGAATGATGAATGGGAATCACTCCAACAGAACAAAACCTGGGAGCTAGTTCAGTTGCCAAAAGGGAGAAAACCCTTGGAGTGCAGGTGGCTATAGAGAATTAAATCAGAGGCAAATGGGGAAAAACGTTTCAAGGCTAGGTTGGTGGTGAAAGGCTATGCACAGAAACCAAGTATTGACTTTCAAGAAATTTTTTCTCCAGTGGTAAAACACTCTTCTATACGTTTAGTGCTATCATTGGTGGCCTACATGGACTTAGAGTTGGAACAACTTGATATAAAAACAGCATTCCTCCATGGAGATTTGGAGGAGGAAATTTACATGAAA
>MNCI01028452.1:1203422-1234385 GCA_015680685.1 Gnetum montanum | reverse complement strand
CCAAATACATTAATTGTTGTATTTCCTTTTATGTTGCATTTAATGTGGGGATGTGTTTTATCCCACATGGATGAGGATTGGGGTTTGGTCCTCATGTTTCTTCATAAATAGAAGGCTTGGGGTAGCCTTTAGTGTGTGCTTTAAAGTGAAAGCATTGTATCAAGGTTTTACCTTGGAGACATGAGTCTTGTTGGTGTTGATCTGAGATTTATTAGAATAACAGAATGTGTGTTTGAAAAGTTGCAAGGACGGCTTGTGTCCTTAAGATTTGAGAAGAATAGAAGGCAGATCAGCATTGTTGTGGAAGTAGGGTAAAAGGGGCCCGAACCACGTAACTCTCTGTGTTCTTGTGCTATTTCTTTTTTACTGTTTTCATTCTGCTTTCATTCTGTTATCACAGCAAATGTTTGCTAGAGTTTGGAATGTTTTGAGAGTGGTTTATAGTGTTTCTTACAGTGCAATATTTTGCCTCTAATGATTTATTCAGATTTGTAGGGTTTTTAATAATTTCTCTAGAGCATTTGTAGTGTGTTTTCAGATCTATGTCTTTCAGATCTGTGTTTTCAGATCTAATTGTTTTCAGATCTGATTATAACACTTCAAACAGTTGGGGAAGGCACATTTGGGGCCCGGATACCTCCACTTGGGGTCAAGCATGGCAATGAAGTCTTTGGTAGAGGCAAATGCACATGTGGGGCCCGGATACCTCCACTTGGAGCGTAGTCAATGCCAAACAGGACAATCACTCAGAATTCCTACCGTAAGGATACAGCTCCCGACATGGGAGCAAAAACTAGTACCGAAAGGCAAAGTGGAGGAAGTAAAGGATAGGAAACCAAACAGACTGCTGGCAAGGAGGGAAGTTAGAGATTGAATGAACAAGAGGGAAGGGGAGGTGAATGCAATGATGGTATCAGGTGGGTATGTTGCAAGGGATGGGATGACTCAGAAAGAGGAAAGCTAGAAAGATCAATGATGCACAAGGCCCACTGACACGGCATTGGCTTCTATTGACAGAAATGGGCAGACACTGCCAGGTAAAGAAGCTTGCATGAGAGGCGCAAAAAATATAAATATTATTACCACTAGCATGACTGTTGCTCCAATCTGCCTAGGACCTGACCATATTCCAGTTCCTAACTAGAATCCAAAAGTCCCTTCAGTACGGGACAGTACCACCTACTAAAAGTTATCATTTGCTTCCAAAGTGTGCCAATCACAAACATTGAGAACACTCACATCGTGCAGACAAACTTCCATTCAGTAGTCTCGCTAGCCATAGTGCTGATTGCCATAAAATGGCTACTCCGCTGTTTTGCCCATGAGCAAAGCAATCACCCACCCACACCAATGCAGATCCAAGTCAACCCCTTCTTCTTTTCTTAAAGGAGTAACAAATCAACATCCTCTTTCATTATCAAGTCTATAAGTTAGCCTTTTTTCCTTGGACAACCCAAGGCCACACAATTTCAACTATTTAGCTTCATGCAAATGATGGATTTGAAACTTGATATTATCCAAATGCCTCATCTTCTGGTCAGCCTATTGCTTGATCTTCCACAAGACCTATTGCTACATCTTCCACCTCTTAGTTCCACGATGAGTGGAAGTCTTCCCTCACTATTATGTATTAAGGATTATCTCCTATCATGTCTTTGGGCACACCTTCTAATAATGAGGCATAGCTCACTTGGCTAGAGTATGTGACTTTTGGTTTGCAAGTCATAAGTTCAATCCCAAGGTGTATACTGAGACATGTGCCAATTTGAGGTCATGGTAAAAATATATGTTCAAGCTATGATGTTAGGAAGATAGCCAGCCATAGAAAATCATCATCAAATCCTTTACCTACCTTAATAGATCAGCCCATATCAATGGGATAAAGGCATCATGATGATTTGTGTTTGGGTGGTGTCTTCCCCTGGTCAATCATGTTTGCATCCTTCTTTGGCTCAACCAAACACTCTTAACGAGCTATCTATGCAATATGGGGATTCTGGCCATTCCATCTTCAGACGGTCACAAAGCTTAGAATAATTTGAATGTCCTCAACAATGGTGCCTTCCACCTACTATTCTCCCCCCACCCTCACATATTCTAAAAGGCACTTCCATCCACAGGCAAGAGGGAGTATCTTAGGAATCATACATAAATACATTTCTTTGGCTCTTATTGAGTTTAGAAATCTTACTAGCATAGGCAGGAGTGGGAACCTCAAAATCAGAGGATTGCCATCTCCAAAGTCTTATTTTATCATCATTACCAACCACCTATCCTATGTAATGTCTTTGTGAAGTATCTTAACTTGTAGCTACGCTTTAAGGGTTGTGACAATTGTTGAGGCCAAGGAGAATCATTTTCTCCCGCTTGCCTTATTGAGTTTGCAGTTCTCAACAGTTACGTTTTGACTTGACCTGCTCAACCCAACCTACATGTAAGGCTATACCTGCATAACTCCCTTGCCATTATCTACCACTTTTTGCTTTACTCTAAGACTCTCTCATTAGCAAAGGCTGCAGAATTGAAGTTTGAAGACCCTATTTCCTTCTCCTCAACCAAGCTACGTTGCAAACATTGAAAGGATAGACGCCCCTTTTGCATGGAAAAGGTTAGGAAAGTTAACAAAACCTACTACTTTCTTTTATGTATCTGACACATTCAATAACGTAAGCTCAATATTGTAGTCCTACTTCAATCCATTTGACATAGATGCAAGCCACAAGTCCTCGTGCTCACTTCATTGTGGGCTCATTGACAAAAAGAAAATCTCCGTAGAGTGCTACCATGAACCTAAAGATGGTTTTGTTCCAAAACTCTATGAAAGCCCCAAAAGCTGTAGCCAAATTGCAAGACTCCTAGGCTGCAATGACTCTTGGCCTTCTGGCCATTGGACTAGGAAAAATGTAGACTCACACCTCCACTAACATGACCTATGCATCAACCTTCCATGAACCCACATTATAGAACAAAAAGAAAAGGATGTTGCCCTTCTGCATTGATAATTGTACCTACAGGTCAACTCCAATTTTTCTGGCCCAGTCTTGCATTACTTTAAATGTCAAACATCTACCATTGAAAAGCCTTATAACCCCATTCCAAGACACTTTTATCACGCTTCCAAAACCTTATCAGAAACTTCAATGAACTATCATTGGAATAGATAATAATGCCAACATTATTAGCCACTAGGCTTTTCTAGAAATTCAATGATTGAACAATGTGTCTAGGTTCAACAAACCTTGCATTAGCTTGTAATCAACCACATGTATAACTTCAAATAAAGGCTAATGAAATCGATTACCTAAGCATTTGCCTCAATTTGATAGGGGTTTGAGACTTACTTTCAATTTCATGTTTTTGATTATGACTTTAGATGTGCAATTGATTTGTTTCCATTGTGCTAATTCATAGTGCTAAAATTTTATTTCCAATCACAAAATCTAATATTGTTGATGGCCCCTAACAGTGATATCAAAGCCTATGCGATTCAACCGTTAAAAATGCTACTAGTAGACTTAGCAACTAATTTGTTAGATTTGAACTGTTGTACAATGCACACTTACAAAGGATAACTTCAGTGGTGGTCTACAAGGACTTGCTGCAATTTAGGGTTTCATGCCAATAAGCAAAAGAAGATGCTCATGTATAGTGCCAATGTGAAATATGATTGTGACAAACATGTTGGGCAAAGTTGCAATATTAATGACATGTAGAGTCTTCGGGTTTACTGAGCAAAGGCTTTGAAAAACAAAGCAATTCAACAAGGACAACATAGTTTTAAGGGTTTTAGTAGCATCAAATGCAAAATTCCCCCATGGCTAGCAATAAACAAGATTGTTGTTGTGGCAGGATTTGCCACAACACAATCATCAACGATCATGATGCAACAAGAGTTACAAAAATATTGCAACATGATGGCTAAGTCAATGGTATTGCAGATGTGTGCAACATGGCCACAATTGCAGTTGTGGAAATAACAGTAGCACAGATAGTGGAGGAGAACAGTGTAGCTAGCAGCCATATTAGGAGCACATGCTCTTGGTTAAGGATTTGTGGTTGAGTTAGTGAGATCCATGTTTTCACAAGATGGGTTTATTTAAGGGTTCCTTCATTGTTGTTTCATAAAAATGGTATAGGTTGCTCCTATGGATTTACTGTTGGTTTGCGTGATAGATTATTCTTCTGAGGTTCATTATTGTGTTCGCAAGACTTCTTCTTGCAGATTCATTATTGTTCTCACAAGATAGATTATTCTTACAGATTCATTGTTGCTTACAAGACGAGTTGTTCTAGCAAGCTCATTGTTGTTTTGGAAACAAGTATTGCAATTACAAGTTTGTTGCTTGTTTCACAAGACAAAATGTTCTTAGAGGTTCAATGTTGTTTTTTGAGATGAAATATCGTAGTAGATCAATTGCTAAAATGTATTGTTAAGCATGTATATCTCAAATGTGGCATGACATTGAATAGAGCACATTTTCAGATGGAATTTGAGTTAAGGGGTTGTGTCTGAAATTTCTTTCTCATGTTAGCATTGAG
Organism: Gnetum montanum; assembly: GCA_015680685.1. Taxonomy (NCBI): domain Eukaryota; kingdom Viridiplantae; phylum Streptophyta; class Gnetopsida; order Gnetales; family Gnetaceae; genus Gnetum; species Gnetum montanum. The sequence goes on along the minus strand of MNCI01028452.1, from coordinate 1,229,846 downwards.
AGGGTAACTGTTGGAATAGATGGTAATGCAAACATTATCACCCACTAGAAATCTCTAGAAGTTTTTAAGTAATTGAAGAATATGTCTAGATTCACTGAACCTTCATTAGCTTATAAGTAACCATATGTATAACTTGAGATAAAGGGTAATAAAATTAATTTCCTAAGCATTTGCCCCAGTTTAATAAGGGCTCAGAACTTGAAATTTGTTTTCAGTTTCTTGCTTTTCATTATGGCTTCAAATGTGTGGTTGACTTTGTTTCCATTATGCTAACATTTTGTTTCCAAGCGCAATATCTGTTATTGTCTGTTATTGTTGGTGGGCCCTAAAACCCACTCTTCTTGATCTTTTACAAGCTGGAAAGCCACCTCAAAGAACTATGGCTACACTTCTTCCCTCCATTCACCGCTATAGACAACCTTTTCAAACATAGCTGCTGCTATTGCACAGAAACCCTCATGAAAAGCTGAAGGATTAGCTAGCACCTTTTAGCGTTTCATAGTTCACCGCCTTTTGATTCTGAATGGTTAAAAATACCACTGTTTCTGAATACATTCATAATTTTATTTAGTGGAAATGTCAGGCCAACACCCCGGCTGACCAATGGATGGATATGTGAAAGAAAAAGTGCTTACTAATTTAAATCATTTGGAAAAAATTCCATCAAATTGTTCACTACATGAAGACTCAGCACGTTGAAGAAAAACTGCACAAATTACAGTCAATAGAAAAATATACTTTTGCAAAGGTAGATGATTTAAACAAAGAAGTAATATCTTTTTAAGCCAAAATAAAAGTGCAGAGGCAAAGGGCAGAAGACAGTTTGAAAGCTATAAAAAGTGTGTTACGCAAGCCCTCAAATGGGAGAGGCCATGGAAGCTAAATAGCTGCACTCAAAGCTGAGAAAGAGCTTCCAAATGTCATAGTGAACATCCTATGGTTGCAAACTCTTAAGACAGACTTGACGACTGCAGATGTTGAGAACAAAGAACTTCAGAAAAGGTCTGCCAAATTAGCGGAAATGGAATATTTTAGATGATGAATGTTTTACAGTTAAAAGAAAATTTGGTCTACAATTGACAAACAAAAAAATTGAAAGAGAAGAGAAAGATTTAGAATTGAGGATGAAACAGGAATGTGAAGAACATCAGAAGACAAAAACCTCAATTGTGTGAGCCTCACAACCTTCCGTAAAGTGATATATGGTTGCTGTACAGTGTTGTTAGAACAAATCGTGATTTACAATGTTAATATCCCAAAGGCACCACAAGCGATTCCAGGTGAAATGAATAACTTAGTTAAGGATTACCAAATGCATGCTTAATATGGGTGCAGCTCAAACTTCAAAGAGCATGAAATCCACACCACCAGATTCTTCCTCCAGAGAATCCTTTGTTCACCCCGCAAAAGATCCTGCCATTTTAATTCAGGCTAGTCCCTCAAAATGAAAAGTTTATTTTCCCAATTAAGGGATTGTGACTTTGATAATTTATAAACGCTCTTGAAAACTATTAAGGTTCTGTAAATTGTCTTTTGTTATACTTGATATTATTGACGGTTTACAATTGTTCCTTATAATTACTTTTATTTTGCAGTGAATTGATTCTTTATCTTACTCTGATTTAAGTTTATGTATGCAATAGTTGAAATCTCCCACGATAATTACCTCCCCGTATCTACAACGACATACTTTCTGTTTTACATTTCAAGAAATATACGAACAAGCAAAGATTAACTATTGCATTAGTTTCAAGTTAAAATTATATTAGCTGTCATAACAATCACTTATCTATCAGTTTGCTATTTCTTCACTTATTTGAAGAAGTATTATTGTTTGCATACTGATGGCTTTAAGAAATGGTGTTTTGAAATATGGATCCATGACCTAGCTTGTCTGTTTTTCTCCAAAATTCACTGAGTATAAAAAACACAGTTAAACAATATGTTGTTACTGGACAACAATTGAAACGTTATGTTTCAAGGACTCCTTGCGTTGATATTTTAAAAAGAATCAACAATTCCAAAAATCACGAAAAATATAATTTCATAGTGAAGCACATTTTATTTTTTTTATTGTACTATATTGGCTCTTAGGGAAGGTATTGAGGCTACAAAGTTATATTCAAGCTAAACATATCAAATTATTTTGTTAAAAGAGCATAACAGTAATGGTGTTTATCATATTTAATCATGGTGGTTAAGTTTACTTATTAGACATGACCTGTGACCAAGAGTTGTGATGTTTCCTAAGTTGGTATAAAAGACAGCAATATTTTGAGTAGGGGTGTGAGGAGAATAATCTGAATCACTGTGTAGATATTGGAGACAATAATCTGTGATGATAAATCATGATACATAGCTATGGCCAAGACTTAACAGTTTTCTTAGGGGAGATGCCCTACTGATGGGGATCCACCCAGGGATGCCATGGGGTGAACTCCGTAGGCATATCTGTCTAGTGGCTGTGAAGTCACACCCAAACAAGACCAAAAGTCTGCCAGATGCGGAGCGTGCTCAGGTGGAGCACGATTTCATTGATTTCCAGCAGGTTGCTTCGTTTGCTGCATCTATTAAACTTCGGTCCATCTTAGACAAGCTGCATAGTAAGGTAGCATATTGATGTACATGTGCAGCTATAGCCCGACAAGCTTAGGGGTTTCTCTGTTTTTCCTAGTTGTTGGTATCAAGTGCCGTCTAAGGTTGGGCCAAGGAAAATACTTTTGAATTGGGCAAAGCTGGTCCCTTTGACCAGTCAGTTTTTGGTCACAGTTGTTACAATTGTCTTCGCTGTTTGAGAGTTCAGGGATGTTTGGCTAGAAGGGCCAGGGGGTAGGAGGGGTTTCTCCTGCCAGTTTTTGGGAAGAAGGTCCTTTCATGTAAATACATGATTGTTTGATATGAATAGAATGTCTGACCTTATTTCCAAAAAAACAAAAAAAAAAAGACTTACAGTTGATTGTAACAATGAGGTGTTAGCCTAATGGTAAGGGTCTTGGCCTGGTAACCCCAAGTCACAGGTTTGATTCTACTGGGTGGCACTGAGTGATAAATATTAGAAAAAAGAATTATAAAAGGAATTCTGAAACTGGTTCGGTGATCCAAGGGGTCTCAGTGAACGTAAGTAAAAATTTGACTTTAAGTTTCATAATAAGTATTCATTCACATAATACTTAAAATTCTGTGTCTACTGCTGTAGTATATTTATGACCTCACATGTTAAGGTCTTGTGTATCCGTGATCATTGACATATATATGCACACACACCCCGGAATCTATCCCCACTGTTGTTCACTTTCTTAATAGTTTTAACATATTGTTGAATTTACAAAGTTACAATAGCAAAACAACCTTGTTCACCAAAACATACGGCTTACAGAACAAAACATTGGAAGAGGACATGTATACCTCCATTTCTTTAAAATCAGCACCACCTACACCCACTATAAGAATAGAAAGTGGCAAATCCGAAGCCTTAACTATGGCATCCTTTGTCTCCTGGAGATCAGTGATGACACCATCCTGGAATTTGAGAAAACATAGGTCACAAAATAATCCTCCTCACTATATCCCATAATTTAATCTTAATAATGTTCATCCAAAGAAGTCTTACCGTGATAATGAGCAGAACAAAATATTTTAGTTCCTGTTCATGTTGATGAGCAATTTCAGCTGCATGGTTTATCACATGGCCAAATAAAGTTGGCCCAGCAAGTGCAACATTTCTCAAGGCATTTGCATATGCAGATAGAATCCCAAAGATACCATCAACCTGCAACTAACATTGATCAGCAGGAGACCAAAGATTGGACTATATAATCTTGTTTGTATGATGAATGAACCAGCTTATGCACGGAATTCAAAGAGAAGCATAAGAACACAGAGATACAATATACTTCAGGATTTGAACTGCTTCCATTTAAATTGAAACAGTGGGATACAGGTCCATCAATTGGTCTTCCTCCAAATCCCCATGCGGGAAAGCGTTTGTCTTTATCATAAAACTCTAGAACTTCTCCAACTGTGCAAATTGCCTGAAAACAATGAAATTCTTCACTTGATACATTAAAATAACCATGCAAATATATACCTACTACTGCATTAGCATCCAAGGAAGCTGTAGTAATTCTATAACTAAACAAAAAACCTGAGACATATATAACAAAGCATCTCACTCGTTGATATGCATTATAACGACCGGATGGATCCAGATAGTGCAAGGAATCTGGGAGTCTTGGATTACCGTTTGATGCTACAATGAAAATAAAGTTTATCAATTATTAAAATACACTAGTAAACTAATAAAGTAATCCAAATGTTTAAACTTTGTGTGCATAAACATAAACCTGTAAAATCTATTGCCACCATAAAGTTTAATTCATATCCATTTGCAAGGTAGTCCAGAAATGTATGTTGAGTACATATTGAGAAAGAATCTACATGTAAGTGTGCTTTTAATACCTGAAAAAAATGATCACAAATAAATCACAAAATCCTTTAAACGTTCAAAAAAATAAAGAGAGTTTAGATTACTCTTTCGTACCTTTGTAGTGGTACCACTTCCTGTTTCTGTGTAGAGATTTTCTGCAGCATTTGCCTTATTTAACCTCTCAAGATCATTCAGAGATTTCTCAATCATTCTTCATCACACAATAAAAATGAAATAGATTGTTGGACACAATTTTTTTAGCAGATAAAACAAAAATTCTATTAATGATAAATTGAGAATGACCACATTCAGGCTGAGGATTTACCCAAGAGATTCATGATTTCCATTGCTATTGAAATTGTAACACGTAATTCTTAACATATCATCCTGCATAATTTACATGTAGGATGACAGAACTATGTAAATAATAATCCATACACAATCCGTTGCCACAAGATGCAGATAAAACAATTTACCTTGCTTCTGACTTGTTCCATGCTCAATCTTATTGGTTTCCATACTGGATTGAGATTATTCTTCTTTACTTCTGTCTTGTACACTGGCAAATATCCATTATCAGTTTGCTTCAATATCTTCAAAAAGGGGTCCTATATATCGAAAAAATAACAAATTTTCAAATGACCGGTTAATTATCAAATAAGCAAAAATAACAGAATAAAGACATCGCATAAAATAAACAAAATAATGTGAATCAATTAATGGTAGGAACAACAGAAGTGGCTGCATCATACACTCTTTGAAAAGAAATCCTTATTTTGCAGATCAGTGCATCGCAAAACCATTTCCACAACCATCTTTGAATGGGCTGTTTCTGATGCTTGAATGATTAACTCTCCCCTATTTTTGGCCCTTGAACCTGCCCCTGTTGTACCCATAGCTTCTTCAGAAATTTTTCCGAGCTGTAGTGTTAACGTCTGACCTGGTTTTGTGACTACCTGTATTCAAGCAGATGCAAATATTTCGATCAAATAAAAATTCACTATAAATAAAAACGGTGTACTTTAAAAAGATTATAACGCCTTCAATATTCTTCAACCATATGTTTTAATTTATGTAACACTTAATCTTCTGGATATGGAAAGAACAGCATATATAACAAAATCTTATTAATTTTTGAGCGGTAGAAATTTTCCTTCTCAATGCACCTTGAGAAATCATTACTGAATGCATGCACGATATCATGTAAAATGACTTAATTAAATGAACTTTCAGTTTATCAGCATAAAATGCCACCGTCAATTAAAAGAGTCCTAAATCCTCTCAGAGTCTGTAACTCGGCTATCCTAACACAAGCCAGCATAACATTATTCACAGTTTTTCAGCTAACTGTCCCTGAATTATGCCTAGATTTTTTATGGAAGAACTTCATTTAAAATAAAGTTGAATTTTATATCCCAACCCGTTGCCCACTGATCAACAAGCCCAACACTTTGTCAACATTTTTGTAAGGTAGTGTCCAATCAATCAGCAAAATTTTCTTCAAAGAGTCACTAATATTACCAACTCTGAAAATCCCAAAGCCAGGCCCAACTCAACTCTAAGGCATTCAATCAGGTATTAGCTTAGTGGCAAGGGCCATAGCATCGAAACTCCATGTCATAGTCACAATTTTAGTGGGCAACCCTGAGTTTTGAATTTTTTTAAAAATCTGTAAAAGGAATTCAGAAACTACTCTGTCCAATAGATCCAAAAGGTTCTCAATGGACATAAGTAAAAATTCAGTTTCAGTTATATTTAATATTTTTAAATAAAAATGATAAAGTCTATCCAAACTGTTTTATTATGAAAAAAAGTTAGCTTACAACAGTAAAATAAGAAATAAATCCCCCCTTTGGAAAATTTATCAGACCAAATAAGAAGTACTAAAATTAAAAAAATTTTATGTTTCCTTATTTTATTTTCTTAATACTGCACTCCTAATTGTTTATCTAGATTCTCCTCATGTACTATCACTATTGCAGTTACATATAATACGTGAAGTATTCATTTTGAAAATCAAAAAGTTACCGTACTACCTCAGATAAAAAACATTCTGCCTCTCCTAGAGTATCTTGCTGATCCAAAGGAATATTCTGCAAAACAGCATGTCAATCGACAATCTCTATCATACTGTAAAACTAATTTTAAACAGATTGGTTTCAAAAAATTTAACTGTAACCCAACAATATAACAGTTTTAATTCACCAAAATGTTATTAATCATAAACAAGTGATCAATTTAATTTTTAGATAAAAAATCTTGTACATGTACAGGGTGGAAAGGAAACATAGCTTTCTTATTATAATTTACGGAAACTGAAACCAAAGTACTTTATTATAGCCATGTGAAGACCCTAGTAATTTATCGGAGAGGACCCAGTTTCCACATTTCTTGTACACACTCCTTTTATATGTCAGTATACCTTAACTAGAAGTGAATCTGTAAATTGTACGATAAGCCTTACCAACAAGCTGCAACTCCCTTAGAAAGACACCTGTTCCAAATCTGAGGATCAACCTTCAAGCAATCTACTAGACAATGGTTCAAATTTTAAAGATGAAAGAAGATAACTGCAAGTTATCTCACAATGCACATATATAAAAAAAATGAAAAGAAAATATTCATCCTGAAACCGTTATTTTACAAGGAGCATTTTTTGTAGTAAAGAAGCAAAAGTTTATTTCCTAACATGTGGGGCTTTCATATCCCTATTCCGTGAGCTAATACAAAAATTAACGTTTTTTACAATTTAGTTCACAGAACATGAATTGCAATGCCTTTCAGTAATGCAAACTACAAAACAGACAGCTCCGCTGCTGGTAGAAAATCCTGATAAAATATGGAACACTTTTATTTCCCAGAGTAAGTATAGGAAACAGGTATTGTACACTGTTGATTGGAACTAAAGAAAAAAAAGCTCTCATAAAATCATGATCTCCTATCACTCCATGAAGAACGAATACCTTAAAAAACTTAGGTTTATAAAGCTACCTGGACTGCAACTTTATGAAACTTTGTGTCCACATCATAAATTCTGAACCTGTAAATCATAATTTTGTTCATAGCCACAAAATTTTCCCAAGAAAAAGGTAACAGATCAGCAATCAAATAACATAATCTTCATAAAAAAATAGATATTTTCTGCTGGATAAACATGGAAGAATTCTTACAATAACGGCTGTCGAATTTGAAACTGATAAGAAATTAATGGTTTCAGTACCCAAACAGGATCTAAGCAATTAAGGATCACTTCTGTACGTCCAATTTCTTCAATAGTTCCATCAGGCTTCTTTGCATAAACAATAGCCATAGGATCACTCTGCATGAAATCTATTATCTCAGATGCCAAATTAGAGGCCCAAATGAAAACTGGTTTTATGAACAATTACATTAAGATGTTGAAAATGGGAAAATAAAAACCAAAGTCACAGCTTCCATACCTTTGAAAGCATATCCTTATCACGAAGATTTCTTGCAGACAAAGACATCTGGGTAGAAACAGAAGCTAATTTTCAAGTCAGCAAAAGTGGGGAAAAAACACGTCCAAAGGGATTATTTCAAAGTGCAGATATTATTAAAACTGAAACTATAACAGATTTTTATTATATTTGGAAAAAATAAGGCCATTAAATCTATTTAACAAACTAAATGTACAATATTTGACTTTGCAACTTCTTTAATAAAGTGACTTATTAATAGACGAGGCTGGAAGAAATCACCAAAACTAGTGATTGTAATGTGCCACATGTTTACATAAGATTCCATCATGGGATAGCACAATAAAACATATTATTCAAATTTAATTGCTGCTCATGCACATCACCAACAAGCTTGTTCATGTCTTGGCAGGCCAAAACATCTTCCTCTTTCAACCTGGAGGTGTGACATCCCATTCAAAGCAGACAAATTGTTTTCTAAATAAGAATGGCATAGTTTCTGTAAACATGTTCATATCAAGGCAAGATTGCACTCCCCTTGTTAATTTTTGAAAGTGAAAAACCTTAAACTAAAGGGCCCTGGATCTTCTACCTATGCTGAGCAGAAAGTAAAGAACAAAAATACACTCTCTTAATCTGCTAATCTTCAATCTGTTATAATGAGTATGTGCTGCTACAAATATATAAGGTTGGATTCTTCCAACAACATTCAAGGATGAGATAATCATGGATATAGATAAGCATGAATATGGATAAGCATGGACAACTAGGATCTCATCTTATTTAGAAAAGATATAAGGATGAGATCAAACTCCTAAAATTGTGGAATGTCTACTCATCATCTTCCACAAACCCCCCCCCCCCCCCGCCCCCCCCCCCCCCCGCCCCCCCCCCCCCCCCGCCCCCCCCCCCCCCCATGATGTTAAGAGGTTCCACGCCAAGGAGGTCTCTGAAGGATTCAAACTTTTCACGGCTCAGTGGCTTGGTGAAAATGTCTGCTAGTTGCGCTTCAGTTGCACAATGTACCATGTTGAGGAGATTCTCTTGGATCAGGCTTCGAAGATGGTGATGCTTGATGTCAATGTGTTTGGTACGTCCATGCTGAACTGGATTGTGTGCCATTGCAATAGCGCTTGTGCTGTCACAGTATAAGCGAATGGGAGGACCAAGTGTAAGTCCCATTTCAGTGAAAACAGAGTGGATCCACATAGCCTGAGACGCAGCATGAGAGGCAGCAATGTATTCTGCTTCTGCTGTTGAGAGAGCGACGGAAGACTGCTTCTTTGATCCCCAAGAGATGAGCAATGGACCAAAGAAAAGACAAAACCCAGAAGTTAACTTTCGATCGTCAAGGTCGCCTCCCCAATCTGCATCAGTGTAGCCCCATACCTTGAAATTTGAATGACGATGAAATGTGATCCCGAAATCTGTGGTAGTTCTCAAGTAGCGTAGGACTCTTTTTGCAGCTTTCCAATGTGACACATGTGGATCTTGCATGAACCAAGAAAGGTAATTCACAGCATATTGAATATCTGGTCGGGTATTGGAGAGATACAATAAGCCACCAACTAGGGACCTGTATTGAGATGGATTGACTGAAGGAGATTTATCATCCTTGGTAAGTTTGATGCCAAGGGAGAGAGGTGTGTCTGTGGGATTACATGTAAGCATGCCAAATTTCTCAAGTAAGGATCGGGCAAATTTCATTTGGCATATGGAGATGGATTTTGATCTCTGGATTACTTGAAAACCCAAAAAATATGACATTTTCCCTAGATCAGACATTTCAAACTCGTTTTGCATAGCATTCAGAAAATCATTTCCTAATGCATTCGTAAATGAAAAATAAATTAAATCATCTACGTACAGACAAACACAAATAAAATCATCTCCAAGTACCTTTTTGTAAATTGTGGTTTGGGACTGAAGAGGAATGAACCCTTCTTGGATAAAAAATGAATGAATTCGTGCGTACCATGCACGAGGAGCTTGCTTGAGTCCGTACAAGGCTTTGTGAAGCTTGTACGCATGATCTGGTTTGCCTTCATCGACAAAACCTGCAGGTTGTTCCACGTAGACTTCTTCATTCAGAACGCCATTGAGGAATGCAGATGCCACATCTAGTTGATACACCACATAGCCGGCGTGAGCAGCAATCGCTAGAAAGATTTTCACGGATTCCATTCGTGAAACGGGAGCAAAGCTATCATCAGAGTCTCTGCCTTGTTGTTGGAGATAGCCTTTGGCAACAAGGCGAGCTTTGAATTTTTCTAGTTCACCGTATTGAGTCCTCTTGAGTTTGAATATCCATTTTAAGCCAATGACAGGCTTACCAGACGGGCGAGGAACAAGACTCCAGGTGTTATTTTTATTGATCTGCTGAAGTTCATGTTCCATTGCTGCTGTCCAACGAGCATCCAGCGCAACTTCGGCGACGGTAGAGGGTTCTACCAAACCATCAGAGCTCCCCCCCAGCGGCATAAGCAGCGCGTAAAATTCATCACCCACGTTGGAGAAGAGAGCAGCGGTGGCAGCATCAGGGGGCAACTGGTCAGGCTGCTGGTGACAATGACTGCGGGTGAAGCGTCTGTGAAAGTTCAGATCCAGCATTTGGGTGGCGGGGTGAGAGAGAGCCACCCGGGAGGAAGATGGCCAAGGAGGAGAGGGGGTCGGTGCAGAGGAGAGGACCGATGAAGGCAGTTCGCCTGTGGGGCGCGATGAAGGCAGAGGGCCGACGCGGTGCGGGGAGGGCATGATGGCAGAGCAGAGCGGAAACGACGCAGCAGCGGCGGAGGAGGCGGACGGGCGGTTGCCGGAAGACGGCGGCGGCGGCTGCAGCTCCTGACACACCGGGGAAGTGCAGGAAGAGGGCCGCGCAGAAGGACGGAGAGGGGCCGAGGAGGATCCGACGGAACCGGGGGGCGAGAGGGGTCTAAGAACCGCGCAGGGGCGAGGGGGAGCGGAAGGCAGAGCGGTCGGTCCGCGACGGGCAGCGGCTGGATATGGCCGCCATCCTGGCAAAGCGGGAGGGAGGTTGGCGCTGCTGGAAATGGGTTGGCAGGGCGGAGAAAACGGATCAGTGCGGGTGCCTGCAAAAAAATATTTGCTGCCGGGAAAAAAAAGAGTAAGGTTAGAATAATCCTGCTCCAGAAAACGAACGTCACGTGAATCAATGAGCTTGTGCCGGGTGGGGTCATAGCAACGGTAGGCTTTAGAGGTGGGAGAATAGCCAACGAAAATACAAGGCATGGCTTTGTCATGGAATTTCTGGCGGGTGGGGGCAGGAATGTGCACGTAACAGGGCGAACCAAATATTTTTAAGTGGGAAACATTGGGGGTACGACCATGCCAGAATTCATAGGGTGTTTTGTTTTGAATGGATCGGGAAGGCACCCTATTTAAAAGATAAATTGCAGTGGCACAAGCTTCTGCCCAAAAGGTATCCGCCAAGGAAGACAGTTGTAACAAACACCTGGCCATTTCAACCACAGTCCTATTTTTCCGTTCGGCAATGCCATTTTGTTGGGGTGTATAGGACGTGGTTGTTTGATGAATAATGCCATTTTTCTTGCAGAATTCCGCAAATTCCTGGGACAAAAATTCACCACCACGATCTGTTCGGATTTGCTTGATGCGACGGCCACTTTGATTTTCCACGGCCACCTTGAATTCTTTAAAAAAACTCAAGGTTTGATCCTTTAATTTTATAAAATAACCCCAAGCGAATCGGGAGAAATCATCCACAATGATGAACAAATAGCGATTTTTGCCTAGGCTCAATGCTTGCATGGGACCACATAAATCCATATGAACTAGATCTAATTTTTCTGGAGAGCGATGTTCTTTCCTAGGAAACGGCAATCTTGTGATTTTTCCTAGGTGACAGATGCCACAATCATGACTATTGGGCATGGAAAAGTTAGGCATACCTCTTACGAGTCCTGCTTTCTGCAAGCGGTCCATTGAGCCAAAGTTGACTTGTCCTAGCCGAGCAGGCCACAACCAGGCGATGTTATCGGTGACAGTGAGGCATTGAACATCTTTTTGGATCTGCAGCTTATACATGTGATTTTTGCTAACAGGGATAACAGCAATATCCTTATCATCATCAGCCTTAGAGATTTTACAAATATGTTGTTCAAATACAACACGATACCCATTGCGACACAATTGTCCCACACTTAATAGATTCTTGGAAAGATCTGGAACAAAGTAGATCTGGGAAATAACATAGTTGTTACCTTGCATGGTTGTAAAGGCAAGCGATCCAATCCCAGCAATGGGTAACTTCTTCCCATTACCTATGGTGACCATTCCATCATATGGTTCTAGACTTGAGAAGAGTGACTTGTTCCCAGTCATGTGATTGCTGCACCCACTATCAACATACCACGTGTTGGCGTCGCTAGCCTCTGATGCCTTGGTAGAGATCAGGAGGTGATCTTCCTCCTCTACAATTTTTGCTTTGCCTTTCTTTTCATGCTTTTTTCTAGACCAACATTCATTAGTATTGTGGGTGTTGGTACCACAAAAATCACAATGCTTACCATTATTTGATGGATTTGATCGTCTACCACCACGACCTCCAGATCTGCCGCGACCGCGTCAAAGTCCTCGGAAGGAGGATACACTTTAGGATAGTTGATTTTGATTTTGATTGAATGATCTCTGGAATTGTGCGTGAAAGGCATTTGCTGGTGTATCTTCACGATCAGCAATTCCTTGCTCGTATGTCTTTAGGCTTCCTACGAGCTCAACCATGGTCATCTTATCGAGATCTCTTGCTTCTTCAATAGCCACGACGAGGGGATCATATCGTCGGGTCACACTTCGAAGGATCTTTTCAACAGCACGCCGTTCCTCAAGCGTTTCTCCACAGGAGTTAAGTCCATTTCGAACTTGTTGAAATCGGCTGATGTATAGATCGATATTTTCTGAATCTTGCATTTGCAGAGATTCAAAATCTTTTCTGAAGGCTTGTAACTTGACAACACGAACTTTCAAAGATCCCTTGTATGCAATCTCCAGTGCATCCCATGCATCTTTGCTTGTTTGATGCATGACGATTTTGGGAAAGACTGTTAGATCTAACCCAGATTGAATGATGAATAGCGCTTTTGCATCTTTTTTTCTAAGCTTCTTGACTTCATTCTTTTCATCTTCTGTCAAGGCCTGAAATGCAGCTTGATCAGCATCTTGAAAGCCACCTTCAACAATATCCCACAGATCTTGTGAGATCATGAATGTCCTCATCTTAATTGCCCAATATTCATAATTTTCTCCATTGAATACAGGAATTTGAAGAGACACGGATCCGTTGTTTTAGGCCATTCTGGAGAGATCTGTTGTCAAGAATTTGAGCTAACCTAGCTCCGATACCAAATGAAAAACCTTAAACTAAAGGGCCCTGGATCTTCTACCTATGCTGAGTAGAAAGTAAAGAACAAAAATAAACTCTCTTAATCTGCTAATCTTCAATCTGTTATAATGAGTATGTGCTGCTACAAATATATAAGGTTGGATTCTTCCAACAACATTCAAGGATGAGATAATCATGGATATAGATAAGCATGAATATGGATAAGCATGGACAACTAGGATCTCATCTTATTTAGAAAAGATAGAAGGATGAGATCAAACTCCTAAAATTGTGGAATGTCTACTCATCATCTTCCACAGAAAGCATATACATAGCTCCCAGCCAAGATCAATTAAGTATAGAAACATCGTGACAAATGCATCTCTTATTATCATATCAAAAATTATTCTTGATTACAAGATTGAGTCATGCTCCGTGAATCCAGCCAACTCTGTCATGCAGACTTGTGCTATACTTTATGAATAAGAAACTTTGCATCATACTTATAAAGATTGGATCAGACTGGATTGTACATCATTTTTTCATTACTAAGATTCCCAATTGCAGATTGCAATTCACAAATCACAATATTAAAAATGTGAATTTTTAATCATTTTCAAAAGTATATGCAATTAAGAAGACAAAAAATTGAGAATCCATAAAAAACAATCAATTCAACTTTAAAATAGAAATTTCTAAATATATTAATATAACAATATTGCATTAAGCATGAACATCAACAATCATGCATTGTTTCTACTCCCATATACATTACCAAAAAATTCAAATGTAAGCTACACTGCAGTATTCATTCACTGTCAACTAAAACAAATGAGCTGAAGAATGTCTGAAATCAGCTGCTGATATGATTCAAAATGAGTTGAAAATATATTGTTGAGGTCTTAAAGAATGTGCTGCTGAGCTCCCCAGGAATGTGTTGTTCCTTGCAGAAAAATGTGCACTCAAAGTGCTGAAAACTTTCAACCTATTGATGACACATATTCAAAATGTTCTATGTTCATTTATTTTACTTTCATAGCTGTATTGAGCCATGAATGTTATTGGGATGGTGTTTAAATGTTTAATGAAATGTTTAACGTAAAAAACTGCAAACTTCTAATTGGTGATTTTAAAGATTCCAAAATCCAGAATCATCCGAAGTCATCCAGAATTGTGATTCCAAACTAGCTCACAATCCAATACAGATCTGGATTGCAATTGTTTGGATCATGAACCTGATCCAATCTTCATAAGTATGAATCAATCTGATTCCTTCTTTTCTTCTTCACATTCTTCTTCTTATGAATCAATTTGATTCCTTCTTTTCTTCTCATATTCTTCTTCTTATGAATCAATTTGATTCCTTCTTTTCTTCTTCACATTCTTCTTCTTTCACATTCATATATCGTCATGTCACTTTCATGAAGTAGTATCCTGGAATTTATCCCCTAGATTCTTAAAACAATGAATCTCTTTAAATAGTTGCAACCCATGACTTGCATGTTTCAATTTATGACAGTTTTCTTCACTAAATTTTGTAACAGCTTGTGCCACTAACTTTCAGGATTGTAGTTCCCACAATTCTGTGAGTATAACCTTCACAAAAACACTTCCCATTACACTCTTAAATTGAATAGTTTTATTCAAAAACAGCAATTTAGAAAAATAATTTTTAAAAAATATGTTATGAATAAAAATTGGTTATACGTGCTGAACACTAACACTTCCCCTTACCCATAAAATATTTCTGTGATGATAAATCAAATATTTTGTTAAGATTTAATATGGAAACATGGTCCTCCTTCTAACATGTGGGGTTTTTCCTCTCAATCCATCTTGATATATATGATATTGTTGTCAAGGCATCTAGAATGTATATCTTGCTTTGCACCTCCTGTTTCTACTCCAACTATAGAGTCAGTTCTTCATCATTCTAACCTAGACCACTTATAAGGTTCTCTCAGGATGTTATGTTCCATTTACCTTTGTCCATTTGTAAAAAATCATTGATATTGAAGATGTTATGTTAGACCTCGACAGGTTAGGGACCAATGTAAGGTTAGTTCATACAAGGAGTTTAATTTGTACATCCTTATAATCCATGATGTTCCTTCTTCATCACAGTGTGATTATCCCATCTGTATATGAGCTGACTGCTAATGTAGGCAAAGGATATTTCATGACGACTCTCTAGAGCCAGCCACCTAATGCCAAAAAATATATATATTTATGAATTCTAACAATGACTTTCTATGGTCAACAATCTACCTAATGTCATAGCATGAATGTATTTTTGAATGTATTTTTTTACTATGCACCAAGGAAGTACATGTCTCAGCATACCCCTTGGAATCAAATTTGTGCAAATCCTAAGCCATGTGAGTTATGTCTCATTAACAAACATATTGCACTACAGAGACTTGAACATAGAACCTTCTGCTTAGCAAATCCACATGATAACCATCTGAGCACACGTAGTTCACATGATGTCCCTTGTTATACTATGCCTTCTAACACAATTAGACAGCTCAAGTGGACTTGTGTCTATAGGTGTTTTAACTGGTTCTAACCATATCCATGGTGATCAATGACTCAATAGATGGTGATAACTTGGGCATTGTCTAAACCAGCACCTATTCCAAGGAAGAATGCTAGGATCCACTATAAGTTTTTAAGGATGACTCTAAGTGATCCATAAACAAATGTTACTCATAATAAGGACACTTATCTTTTTCACCTGGTTATAAGCTAGATAGAATTGACACCTACTCTATTGGAGTACATTTGTTTTTTCCTGATTCCAAGTTAGACGACACCTATCCCTAGGGTTGTACCTAAATTAATGGTGGGCTGTTATTGTATTTTCTCTAAACAATGACGGGTAATATTGGAGTACAGTTCTTTCACTTATTTGAAATTGAAACTAAATGTATTTAATTATGTCTACTAAAACCCATTGGAGCTATTGAACCATAACAATTTTAGAAATTCCTTTTAGTAGAGTTTTTTCTACGAATTTTTTAGGGGCCATCATTTAAAGTGATGGTAAGATGATTGTTCCCAAGTCAAAGACCTAGGTTCAAGCCTAGGCACAGCCACTTGAAGAGGTTAGGCTTGTAGCAAGATGAGCACTATGACTCCAAGTGATGATCCTTTTTGTAGAATTTTTCTAGGAACTAGGGTTCCATGTCAAGATGTTATGGGCAATCATTAGCTTAGTAGAAATCTTGTGTGTCTACCTCGTAAAGGTTCAAGGTCCAAATCACAAAGATATTAGGGTCAATCATGAGGCTTTTTCAGCAATAAAGGACTAGTAGTGTAGTGATTTGATGGACTCGTGTAATAAGGCAAGATTGTCCAATATGATGTGCATGGTGATGTAATGCCCTTGTATTTTCATTGAACCTATATGCTTGACTTTGTGTTAATTGATGTATACTTTTGCAATTTTAATGACCTACCACTAGCACTAAGAGGCATCTTTTCAGTTGTGAAATCTGGTTCCACTCTGCTAGTGGTTTTGACCTCACTCAATATCATTGTGTGCACCTTTGTGACTTCGTTTTTTAATGGGTTTCACTTAATTTGAAAATATCAACAAATATCTATTTGTAGCTCAAGATTATTTTGGGATTTTGTGCAAGCAGACATTCAGCTCCAAAGATTTTCCAGCCAAAACCCTATAACAAACAAGGATTTTCAGGTTCTTAAAATACCAGTTGCATTCAAATTTTGGGAGAAACCATCACCGCTTCCAAGAAGAACACATATTGGAATTTTCATTCAGGGATATGGGCAAACTGCCAATGTAGTGCAAATAATAGCTGTTCAATTAAGGGAAATCAAGGCCGTAGTTATGCTCAATTTTTTAAAAAACCATAGATAGAGAAGAGGTTTTCAGGCTTACTGGAGCTTTCAAAAAGCATCAAATAAGTCATATGTGAAGGTGTTAACATACAATAGCATAAATGACAAAAATGTGTTTTTCCCATAGTTAAGCTGCCCCCATATAATAGCCTCGATGGAGCAAATGCATTTTTCACATGACTGAGAATACCCCAAAAACACTTCCAGGTAAAGAATGTGCCAAACTACAAGGAGGTGCCACTATGAAGGGCAGATTACATCAAGTGGTAGCTACTTGCTGGAACAATAAGACTCAATATTCTTTTGCTAAGAATAAGACTTCAATTAGAGGTTAGAAACAAATACACACCAAAGATGTTGTATATGACGGTACCAACATATAGAAGCACCAAAGAAGTAGATGTGTTTTTCTCATGGTTGAAAGTGCTTCAAAACCTCTTGCAGGTAGAGATGGTATCAGATTGCATGATGTTGGTCATTTTCAAAGGTTGAACCATTCACCTATTAGCTACTTAGTAGGACAAGCTACTATTGTGGACCAAGTGTGGTAATGGTAACGTTTGGCATATTTGATAGATAGTAGAGTACACCGTAAAAGAAAGTTACTGCAGCTATCATTATAAAAAAATAATATGGATTGAAGACAATCTCTCACCTTCATCCTTACCATGTCAATTAGTAAAGACTTGTGGCTCACATCCTACCAGTCATAGATTTAATATTAACCTGTTATACTAAGTATACATGAATTGTTAAAAGAAATTGCTGAAACTAAGTACTGTCCAACACATTCTTGTAGCCTTCATATAAACATAAGAAAATGTCTGTATTAGTTTTAGTTTCAATCTCAATTTTAGGGCATCCATGAGCGATGCAGGGTAAAGTGCAAAATTGGCACCTATAATGATACTTCTACATTTATAACAAATTGCGCCTTACCCAACCATTTACAAACAAGTCTTCAATGTACAATGTGCTCTTTCTTATTGGAATTGGACAGCAAAACATCAACTAATTCCAAAAACATCCTATAAAACTAAAGGGAAAATTTTATAGGACATTAATCAGGCCTGCTCTTTTATATAGTACTGAATATTGGGCTCTTAGATGATTTGGTCATGTCCAAACAAGTTCAAATAATAAGACACTATCAGAAAAGTTACAACATCATAATTCCACAAAAGCTGCTAAAAGGAAGGCCAAAAAAGACATGGAAAAAAGTGATTGAAGATGATGTGAAGAAATTGTAGATAGATAAGAACCTAGCTCTTAATAGAGGTAAATGGCAAAGGAGAACTCATGTAGCTGACCCTATTTTGTTGGGACAATGCTAGGATAATGATGATGATGAACCTTGTGCATGAGTCTCATAAGCATTGTTGGGGCATTCGTTAATCCAAAAGGCATAACAAGTCATTCGAAAATATCATAAGTATCTTGAATGGATTCTTCCACTCATCACTTAGCCTAATTCTATTCCAACGAGAGCCACTTTTTAAATCAATTTTAGAGAACACCTGAGCATTCATCAACATGTCTAATGTATCATCCATTTGGGAAATAGGAAACTCAACTTACAGTAATCCTATTAACAGCCTCGGAGTCTATACACATACTCCATTCCTCACTACACTTGGATATTAATACACTAGTACTACACAAACAGACATAGATTCCTTGACAAAGCCATTGAAAAGAGCTTGCTTGCTTGTAAAGTTCTTCTTCTTGTTGTTGTGTCATTTTGTATACTCTCTCATTAACAATAGTTGCCCTCAATATGAAATCCATGCGCAGCTGAATGTTTCTCATTAGACGCAGTCCTTCAAGTTTACCTTTAAAGACCTTAGGAAATTCCTTGACCAATGGTGAAATCTCAGCTGGAAAATTAGAAACAACATATTCCTCATATAAAGCTATTGTTTACACAATAACAAGCCCCAATCCAACTTCTTCATGGTCCCTCACATACCACTTATCTCCCAACAAAATCAAGGATGCATGAAAATTTAAATGGTTCTTGACATGTTTGAATATCATTCAAATCAAATGATGGATTCCATCTTGTCTTGGGACTGACCATATGTTTTTTGCTCCATCAAAATTTAGCAACATTGTCAAAGTTCCAAGGTCATCCCAAAATGACATCAATACAATCAATGGGTAGGACATCACATTGGACCTAATCCTATGAACTTCCAATCTTAAAGTCAAATGCACATAGCTCCTTCACTTTTTGATAATTTTTCTTTGAAAGCCAATGTACCTTCACTTATAGGGTCTAGGATGAAGAATAGTCACCAATCCAAGTCTGTTCACAAATCTTGAAGAAATGGCATTCTCTCGTGCTCCTCCATCAATTAGAATGTGGACAAACTCCCCACTCTTTAAATATCTAGCTGCTATCCTGTTCAAATTTTCATGAAAGTGCAAGAAGTAATCTTCATGATATCTTCAATTTTGGGGGCATTTGAATTAGTTTTGCCTAAACTCTGTTAAGAAGTTTCTCCCTTCTCCAATGTCTGAAGCTTTGTTGTTTATTGCTAGCTTTTGGTTATTAACACTTCCACTGCTTATGCCCATATTCTTTACACTTGAAGCACTAGACCTTGGATGAAGTGTAGTTGCCAATCTTTAATTGGGGTAATGATGCCTCATGAAGTAAGTATCACAATCTTTAAACCACCACACAACTGCCGTTCCTTGCAATTTTACCTTCAGCAATAGATACCGTCAAATGATTTGGCAGTTCATGAACCAAAAAATCTCTACTTAATGCTCAAAGACATGACAAGAATGGATGTCCTATCTCCATCATTAAATGTTTATGCCTCAATGTAGGGAAGTATTGACGCAATTCAGAAAGCTCTTGCTAACCCTACCACATCTTCATTATAAAATCTAGAAATTCCTTGGAAGAACCCTTAAAGGTGATCTTGAAAGATGGATGATAAGCCTAGTGTTCCCCTTATTTAGAACTCTAGCCTGATTGAGACAATCTTCTCTCTCCCCTTCGTGGCATAAGATGTTCTCTTCTTCCTCTACCCCAACGTTATCCTCTCCCTTTGGAATCTCTTTAGGTTCTAATATAATGGATCAATTCTCACGTGACTTTGGTATAGGTGGCTTGGCCTGGCTTGGGCACCACATCACTCAATTAGTTTTCTATCATTTTGACAGCCTCCTTAAAATCGTCCATTTATTTTGTTATAGCTTGAATTGACTCCTTAAGTGTCATTCTAAGATCAAACACAGAAACTGACAACGTTTTTCACAATGCTCTGATACCACTTTGGTATGAGATGGGTTCTTAACAAATAATCCAGACTCATAATCCAGGTTCTATAAACAATGTCACCAACAATTCTACAATTAACTCTTTACAATTTACAGTTACAACTTTATTACAAACAAGAAATAAAGAATGATGGACTTTAATAAAGGGAAAAATTTGAATATCTTTTATTATTTTAAAATGAATTCAACAGAAGTTTATAATCAAAATAAAAAAACCAGTTTTATTCACTTATTTTCTCTTCTTACACTTCACTCACAGACTTTATGGACACATGACAGACTTCGCCAAGGTGAAAACAAAAATTATATCTCATTTCTTCTGGAATAGATGTATTTATAGAAAAATTCTCCACAACATAAACAATACATCGTTGATATGATTCTTTTTGCATTGACAATTCATTCACGATGTGTCATCAATGCTTAGCAAAAACAAACAAAAACATAATCAAGGTTCCTACACTAGAGTGGGCATTCTACATAGTCTTGGCTGAGAATGAAACCAGCCATTGATGTGTAAGGACTCACTTGCAGATATGCAAAATGCCTATCCAAAGTTGTACAAAAAAGCCATGGCACAATTTGGATGCAAAATATCTAATTCAAAGAGAAAGGAAAGAAGGGTTAAGTCTAATGACAAAATAAATGGGAATCTTATTTGAGTTCAAATTTAATTACCATATTCCTCAACATCACCTACAACCCTTCATCTTGGCATTGGATCTATTCATTTCACCATTCCTTGCAGCCCACTATCTTAGCAAAAGACAGGTCCATATTAGCATTGTGATGCAGAGCCTGCCTCAATAGACCCCAAAAGGACCCATTCCACAGGCTTAAAATAAAATAAGGAATGGAGAAAACTCTCCCTTTTCTACACAACTTTCAAAATATAGAGAAATATATCAAAGATGAGAAGCCAATGTAACTCATACCTCTCCCAAGGATCTTAGAGGCCACACATGTCCCCTCTCAAACCTCAATTACTCACACTTGGACCATCAGCTAAGACACTTATAAGAGATTCTCTCAACCTCTCTCAAGAGCTCTCCCTTCCTTCTCACTCAAATTCCCTTGCACAAGCTCTCTCTTTGAAACTAACCTTCTCTTCCTTCAGATTAGTCTACTCACCTTAGAAGTCTTAAATGCCTTTTCATAGCTTCTTGGTGTAACCCTTTGTCTTCGTTGCATTCAAAATACAAATTTAATGCCCATTAGTTACCAAAGTAGATATTTTGTGATCAAAGGAGATGTCTTGCCCAAGTGTAGGGTACACAAAGTAGATATCTTGTTGCTAGAGTGGACCTCTTGCCTGAGATGAAGCCAGTTGCAGGAGACATCTTACATCCAGTGTAGACGTCTTGCTTCCAAAGTAGACATCTATCTTGCAAAGGAGACATGTATACTCTAGAGAAGACGTCTATCCTAGCAGTGCCAAAAATAAAGATGCTTATTTTGAGGTCTGGAATATCCAAACACTTCCAAACAAGCCCCCATTGATCCCAGAACCCCTTAAACTCATCAAAATAGGCTCCAAACACCCCCAAACATGCCAAAACACCCTATAATCATCACCAACAACACCAACACAACAAGACACACAAAAAAGACACACACACATAAAATACATTGAAGATTATACAAGGGCTGGGTAATGTCCTTATCACATTGTCTACAACCCATTAGTTTGGCCAAAGACCTATCATTATCAACATCATTTACAGTCCTCCATCAAATTTGTCCATGTAAACATCATTTGTGAATAACTATCTCAACCT
Organism: Gnetum montanum; assembly: GCA_015680685.1. Classification (NCBI taxonomy): domain Eukaryota; kingdom Viridiplantae; phylum Streptophyta; class Gnetopsida; order Gnetales; family Gnetaceae; genus Gnetum; species Gnetum montanum. The sequence continues at coordinate 1,207,685 of MNCI01028452.1, read as the reverse complement.
TAGTCAATCAAGTATTGTTCACTTGGTTAGTGCATGTAGCTTGTAGTTTGCAAATCACAAGTTCAATTCCAATGGGTATGTTAATTTAACAACATTATGTTCTACGTAAGTTCTACTAAAGTATTTTGTTGGATATATATCTTACAAGTACATATAATCAAATAGTTTCAGGTTTTAACACCCCCCTCCCCAGCTATCTCAACCTTAACCTATCCATACCAATGTCCTCTATGGCCCACTATCTTAGCCTTAGACCTATCCATATCAACATCAACCCACTATCCTGGTCATGTTTGGCATCATATAACACCATCTTCAGCCCATTATTTTGAATAAAGACCTGTCCACATCAACATCATCTACAATCCTCTGTCTTGGTATAAAAGGTATACGTGTCAACTTGGCCTACAAATTGTTATTTTAATTTCAAAGTTCATCCAAATTATCCATAATATGTCAATGTGAGCATCTTTCTACATCATTTAATTTGCCATTGTCACCTCATATGTCACTTAGTCCAGAGTCTATTGCCTAAGTCATATGCTATATGAAACTAAAACTGAACTTTTCCTTATGTCCACTAAGACCCTCTTGGATCTATTAGACTGCACTAGTTTCAAAATTCCTTTTATAGAATTTTTTTAAACCATAACTCAATGCCCCCTATTGGAATCAATAGGGGAATCAAACTCTTATCAGTAAGCTAACACCTTGTTGTCATAGGAAAGGGTTTAGCCCAATGGCTTTCTCATAAAACCCTTAGGTGTGAGCAGATTCCCTGATTCCCAAACAGACCAATGCAATAATGTTTTGAGTGTCAACTGTAATAATGCAAACTTGTGTCATTCAAAGTCATCTATGTTTTACATGTCTCCTATCCACAAGGACAGGGAACACATCCCCAATTGCGTTTCAAGGAACACAAGCATCTTTTAGAATGTCACAAGGAAGAATCCAAGATGTAAAGAAGAAGAGTCTTATCCTCTACACTAGGTATACTTAGACTAGAAATGGAAAATGGAGATGTTTTAAAATACATTAGCTATCAGGTCATTCACGATTACCAATCAACTGTCATAGGTTCCTCTCTTCGTAAGCCAATTGTAAAAAACTTGCAGTTTCATTTTTATCACCAAGCATGACTTTCAAGCCAAAGGAGCTGTGGCCAGAACTTGGGAACACGTCACAGGATATCAAAGCATCATGTCACCTCAATAAACTGAAACAGAAATTTTTACTTATATCCATTGAGACCCGTGGATCTATTAGATCAGTTTCAGAATAAACTGAAATTTTTTAGTTATGCCCACTGAGAAAACTTGGATGTATTGGGCATGTTTCAGAGTTCCTTTTATGGTTTTTTTTTTTTTAATTTACAACTCAGTGCTCCCCAGTGAAATACCTTTACATATAGGATGTCCCTAAAACGCTGGAATTCATGCACAAAAAATTTAGTGAAGAAGCAATTTTCCGATGGTGTGAGCCATTTGAATTCATGCATGGGCAGTTTTCGGAGGGGACGAGCGGTTTTACTGCTAGTCTCCTGGAGCCAACCAATCCCAAAACACGTTCATCTGTTGTTGCAGCTTTTCCGTTTGCAAATGTTTTATTTCAGTTTTTACGTACAAATTTAAAAAATTTAAAGAGCCTTTCTTTCCCTCCCTCTCTTCAAAAGTCGAAATAACACTGTTCAAGTGCAAGATATAAAATATAAAATGTCAGCGTGAAGAGCGATGCCGAATTCTCTCCTTGTAGAAAAAAGAGAACAAGCCTTCGGAGTTGCTCCTGGCTACGAGGTATCAACATTTTGCTAACAAGCACCAGTGCGTATCACGATAAATCTTACACACACGTTCAAGTAATTCCAAAGCCTCTTGCTCGTGGCTTGCGGGCAGAACCGCAACGAAGTTTGCTTACGCCGTTCAATCATTCGTCACCAGAAAAATTTCTCACTCGATCTGAAGCAGCAAAAGTAGCATGCATGCCGGCCGCAGCTTTGCGATCTTAAAAATCCAGTCACTCGTCGGGACTTAGGTACTTGTTTTCACTCAGGCTCCCTTAAGTTTCTAAAAGCAACGAAGCGCGATCCGTTGGCACGAAAAACAGAACGGAACCGCAAATCGTGCACCACTACTCGTAACTCAATCCGTCCGTCTCTGATTTCAAGCTCCGCTTTCGAAATCGTCTTTAAGGACGACGCTAAGTGATGAATTTACGCAAATAGAAATAAAAGAGAGCAGAGAGAGAGAGAGAGAGTGGATACGAGACCGACCTCAAGCTGAAAGGAGAGGCTCTGGACTCCGCGAGACTGTAAAAAGTGCTGAACGGCATCATTGCTCTGTGGCTGAACTGCGAGTCTCTGAGAGTATTGGTTGCAATCAGGCTGCAGACCTCCGACAGCTTGAGCGCCTCCGCGCACATCAGAAAAGCAGCATCCCATCGTCTCTATTCCAGCTTCTTGTGTTTGTGCTTCTGTGTTTCTCTGCAAATTCGCCCTCCCTTCCTCTGCAATCACCTACTCTGCTTCTGCTCCTTGTGTTTTTGGCCAGGTCCACCTGCACCTGTCCCCTGTCGCTGGCGCCTTTATCTAAATTTCTTCTCGAAGCCGCGTCATGGTGGTCTTCGCTTTACTGTCCGAAACCGCGTTCTGCGTTTCTTTCGGCCTATCTTTTCTCGCTTTCAATCTTGTCACAAGTTTTTCATCGCGAGGAACTGAGGCAGGTAACTAAAAAACAAGGGAAACAGTGGAGGAGTCAACCATGTCGAATCCTCGCTGTTTGTTCAGCCAGCCGTCAGATCATACTCAGGAAAAAACTTCGTACGGTCCCTATTTCTCACGTGCTTTGGTAAAGATTGCCGCGCTTTTATCGGTTCAGCAGGAAGGCCAAAGGTTTTGTGAAATTACGTGGACAAAAGACAAACGTGATAAAGTATTTCCTAAGGATATGCAGCCGACATTGCTGGGTACCCACATGAAGTATGCGTATCATGAAGGTAGTATGCATGTATTTTGTGCTTTTTTGTGATGACTAGCAAAACAATGAATTTCACATAGATAATTTTAATGATCAGCAGTGAAACTGTGAGATAAGCTATACGTGCACAAGACTGCGTCAACACAACGGACTAAAAAAAATTTGGTAGGTGCACATGCACACAAAAGATAACATGCCCACTATCACGAATATTATGTGATTTTCAGTGCTTGGATTTGCAATGCACATAATCACATACACTACTACCATGTGTGTAGCCTATAGAATTGAACACACTTGAAACTTCAATTTTTGCTTCTATTTTACTAGAAAAATGCTCAAAAAGCCAAACTAACATCAAATTCACATATTCATTTTAAAAGATATCATTAGATGAATTAAAATTTGTCAACTCAAATGATCAAATTAATGTAGTCTAATGATAAGAGCTATTATAAGAGTTTTGTTTATCATCTAACTAAGATTTTGTAATAGGGCAAGATGTTGTTAGTTTAGATTACACTTCAACATTGTTATTGATGAGTTATCATTTCGTTGGCCGTGATATCGCATATGCAATATTGCAACCTGTCTCCTCATCTATAAATAAGAGGTAGACAGATTTGGTAGGCAGCTTTTTAGTTCTTAGCTTTAAGTGTTTAGTTTTAAGTAGTTCTTCTCTTAACCCTTCTCTCCCAGTGTATGCTCGCAGTGTGGTGATTGTAACTGTACAGCATCCTTATTCGAGTGTGACGTACTTGGACATGCACATGACCGAAAATAAAGATTGAGATTACTTCATCATTGCAGCATTCACTTAGTTTAATTATTTATTTAATTGTTATTTACTGCTTTCTTAGTTAATATCTCTTCACCCTAAACTCCTGTTAAACATGGAATGAGTACGACTTGATTACAAGCATTTAAGTGTGACTACTTGGTAACCCAGTAGCGTACCTAGAATCTATGCTTGGTAATCCCAGTGGTAGTCGTGCATAAGGTCTAAGATGTGTACGGATGATTGAGGAACAGATGCTCATCACACTTAGGCTAGCTTAGATTCTCTCTCACCCTCTCTCTCTTAGCTTAGTTAATATTATTTTCCATTACCTCTAGGAGTAGCATTAGTATAGGAACACATCATACACCTCATTCTGGACTAAACCATACGTGACAAAGTTAACACTAGTCCAGATGGGAAGACAGCGAACTGTGACCTAAGGATAACTGTCTTAATACCACAACTAGCCCATCTACGAAGTTCGACCGGATCATGCGTGAAACGCTC